>LOJH01054940.1:0-11946 GCA_001685095.1 Ellobius talpinus | reverse complement strand
GAGATCTGCCTGCCTCTGCCTTCCGAGTGCTGGGATTAAAGGCGTGCGCCACCAACGTCGAGCTTCTTCATAATGCTCAAATACTCTCTTCCCCCTCTCCCCTGGTGCCTCTCTTTCCCCTCCTCCTTTGCTCCCCTCTCTCTTTGTGAAGAGGATGCATACTGAACTAGGGTTCAGAATGTGACATAGACAAGTTGAACGGGGAGTTCTCTTCACTAAGGGGATCTTGTCTTTGCATGTTCTAAGTCATTTTCCAGATGTTGCAGATGTTAGCCGCTGAGGTGAGACTGGCTCGAAGCCATGACTGGAAAGATCACGGTGCCACACTGACAAGTGGAGACCAATCTTGGGAAGAAATAACACATGCCTGCCCAGTTCATGTTTATGTCATGAGTGTTCCCCCACCAGTGGGTGTGTCTGTCTTCCCATTCTTCCTTTCTCTCTCAGCTTCTCAGAGGGACGGATGCCAGAAAAACATGAGGTCCAAGAGCATGTCCAATGTTCTGTATTTACTGCTCTTAGTCTACTGGTAGCTTTCTACTGTGATCTTCTCTCTTGAAGGGCATTATATGTAGGAGGAGGGCCTGCTTGTTTGTCCCGGCTGCCCAGAACCAAAATAACCACACAGAAACTGTATTAATTAAATCACTGCTTGGCCCATTAGCTCTAACGTTTTAGTGGCTAACTCTTACATACTAATTTAGATTACTTCATTAATCTGTGTATCGCCACATGACAGTGGCTTACCGGCAAAGTTTTGGCATGTCTGACTCTGGTGGTGGCTCCATTGCTTTCTCTCTGACTCTGCCCTTCTTCCTCCCAGCATTCAGTCTAGCTTTCCCTGACTACCTAAGTTCTGCCTTGCTATAGGTCCAAAGCAGTTTCNTGGCTTACCGGCAAAGTTTTGGCATGTCTGACTCTGGTGGTGGCTCCATTGCTTTCTCTCTGACTCTGCCCTTCTTCCTCCCAGCATTCAGTCTAGCTTTCCCTGACTACCTAAGTTCTGCCTTGCTATAGGTCCAAAGCAGTTTCTTTATTCATTAATGGTAATCACAGCACACAGTGGGGACTCCCACATCAACTATATGTGTATCTTTTCTTGTATAATATATTTATTTGTTCATGTCTTCTTATTTACTTAATTTATTAGAAGGGTCTCTTTTAGCTCAGGTTGGCTTTGAACTTGTTATTTAGCTGGGGATGACCTGGACTCCTGATCCTCCTGGCCCAACCTTCCCAGTATTGGGATTATAGGCATGTACTGTCACACCTGGTCGGTTCCTTCTTTTCTACTATTCTTCCTATCAGGCATGCTGGGGCCATCGAATTCGGGAAGTATGCATCCTATTCATATGGAAAGCTAAAGGCAACATCAGTTTATTGAATAGCAACTGGAGCCCAACAATATCTCTTAGGTGTTGGGAGTTTAGTGAGTGTCTGGAAGAAGTAGTAGTCTGGTGTAATTGTCCACTTGCGCAGCTCTACACAGTAAATACATATTGATGTATTTATGCACAAGAGAAGAAGTATGGGACATGTACTGGGGTGGGCTGCTCAGCCTTTGCTGACGCTGGGTATTGTTTCGAAGCAGAGTTTAGAGTCTACATCCAGACAAGAAGATGTATCAGCCCCGGGTTTAATTTGTTACTTATCTATGTATAAAACAGTTACTAGACTCTCCCTGAAGTGAGAGAAGCCAGGTAGGCAGACAATGACATGAATAATAAGGGACCTGGGCCTTAATAGACAGTGTTGCGACTGTCTGTGGTATCCCATAAATTGCATGTAGTAACCAAAGGGGGTGGACTGAAGATTCAGACTCAAGCCCAGAGGGCCTTGGGGAAGAGTAGCAAGGGTAGGGGCTGCCGTTAAAGACACGATTAAAGAAGGAAGTGAAGAGCAGACTGCAAAGAGGCCAGGATGCCCCAGGAGAGGTCAAAGCCTGTTCTGTGTAAGAACAATATTTTACAACTTCTTGTATCAATGCTCTAAAAGCCAGCCCTGAAGACAACCCATGCAAAACTGTAGCTCTCTTCCTTCAGAAAAAAAGTCACCCTTGTAAATCATTAATGACCCACTTTAAACCGGAGATTGCAGTCCCCGGAGTGACTATTTCTCTATTCAACTGAGAAGTAAAGAGAATCATATTGAATTATGTGAACTGAATTGGTCTCTGTTCTCTGGCACCTATCTAGGACAGATTTATAAATACTGAAATGATATAAATGGCCATCATTCAGCCTCTTTAACATTATAGGCTTTTAATGGAAAAGCAAGGTTACTGAAAGGCAAAGTTTTAGGGAAAAGTAGTTGCAGTCCAGAACTCTAAATGCCCTTCTTCCATGTCAATTTACACCTAACTGATGCAGAAGACTTTTAGTTTGCTTCTGACCATGCCATTTCATAGGGATTTGGAGGAAAGAATGTCCTTTGCTTGTTAATCCCTTTACTACACTCTAGAGACAATGGTAAAACCTTTAATCACTGGTTCTCAACCTGTGGGTCATGGCCCCTGAAGGTTTGTGGTAACTTGGATGTAATTGGCACCCATAAACTCATAGAGAATGGCACTCTTAGGAGGTGGTGGCTTTGTTGGGGTATGTGTGACTTTGTTGGAGGTAGTGTGTTATTGTGGAGGTGTGCTTTGCGGTCTCATATATGCTCAAGCTACCCCTAGTGAGACAGACCATTTCCTGCTGCCTGCCAGTCAAGGGAAGTGGTCTGTCTAAGCTCCTTCTCCAGTACCATGCCTGCCTGCATGCCATCATATTGCACCATGATAATGGACTAAACCTATGAAAATGTAAGCCACCCCAATTAAATGTTTTTCCTTTATAAGAGTTGCTGTGATCATGGTGTCTCTTCATAGCAACAAGGTCACATATCAGATATTCCGATTATCAAATATTTACATTACAATTCATAACAGTAGCAAAATTGCAGTTACGAAGTAGCAATGAAATAATTTTTATGGTTGGGGGGTCACTACAGCAACATGAGGTGCTGTTTTAAAGGGTCACAGCATTAGGAAGGTTGAGAACCACTGCCATAAATGGTTAAATCTTTTTTCACTGTGCAGTGTCATTGAGTTGAAAAAATATTCAGATACTTGATTTCCATGAAAGGTTTAATGACAATGATACAGGATCATTAGATGGTTTTCCTCACATGTTTGATTCAGTGACTCTGGGGACAATGTTGGAAGCAGTGATGAAAAAGCAGAGAAGAGACTGTGTACATTCTAGGTTAGGCATAACACTTTCATCAATATTCAGGAGCTGAAGAAAAACATACAAGAATCAAAGGTAAAATCCAGCTCCTTAGTACATGGTGCGAAGGATAGTTATCTGCATTGTAATTGGAAGTGTGTGTGTTACCTTTATGTTATTAGTAAAGGAAATCAGGAAATAAAATGACCACCACAAGCACCACATGGCAAGGTCTGGATAAACCCACACTTGAGAATGATTTGCATTCTATTTCGCAGTGCAGAGGCCTGGTGAGCCTCACAGGTTTCTTAGCACTGGTTGAGTAGCTCCATGCTGGAGGCCACAGTTGTCCTTAGAGTTCTCCTTCGGGCTCAATTGTAAGGAGATGTTCCTGGTCATCGACAGGAATCTCATCACTGTCCCGTTTACTTAGACTTCATTAAAACAAGGGAATGATTCTCGCCATGAGTTTTGGAATTATGACTGTTTAAATGACTTTGGAATACTTTACACATTCATTTGGTTTTTTACTAATTGCCACACATGTGTTTGTCACCAGCCGTTGGACAAACCTGTTTTCACTTACATGAACGGAGAGGGGTTTTAAAAACAATGCAGGCTTAGGAACCTGAAATCCTGAACTCAAACTCCGAGTTGACCTTTCATCTCCCAGGTGCCTTTGCTGAGTTCATGTAATATCTTTTATTTTGTGTTTTTCATGTGTAGAATGGTGTGAGAAAAATTACTGCAAAGGGTTATTTTAGACGCCATGAAGATCTGAAAAATGTGGGGTGTTGTTTGAATGCTACTTTATTTGATGTTTAAATGGAAACTATGACTTCTTTGGTGGAGGTTTTAAGCAAGTGGGTGGAGGATGCAGGATATGATACTCTTTGGAATGGGTGACTGATGAGATTTCTCTCTCAGCCCACAAATGTTCCTATAGTGTGGTCTTGGGATTTGACTGGCCCTCGCACCCTGCTGACTGGTTGTACTATCTTTTGGCTTGCTCTCTTGTGCTGACATACTTAGAACTTAATTTTAATAACATGAGGACTCCTCCTATGAGAAGCAGGGAGCAGGTACAGGTTCCCCCACTGGCCCCCGTGATAGCCACACTCTAATGTCTCAGCTGACAGGCAACATCATCCTGGAGTGAAAAGACTTCCCAAATATTCCATCCTCCAGCCTTGAGTGTGTCCAGCTCAGGCTCCAGGGCGCATGGAGCAGTGATGTACCATGTCTGATATACTATCTCCACATTTCTAACTCACCAGAACCTATGAAAGTAGTAAAATTTGCTTCAGGCCGTCGAGTTTGGGGGTGATTTATTACACAGCCAACCAGAGCAAGACAGGATGATTCATTTACTCCAAACCTATCAGGGTTGTAGAGGAAATTGGAACAGTGTAGTTTCTATTGCTCCATTACCCTTTCAGCCTGATAGAAAGTTGTGGTTAATGCTGACTGCACCTTCAGAGCCGAGCAGAGATTTAGGAACATGGAAGCTCATTTTTCTTCTAAAGTAGGCTCAGAAACAATGGCGTCAACCACCATCTTACCTCCTCAGCTTGTCAGGAGACTGGTCTATCCCTGCTCGATTCTATTCCCCACAGGAATGGGGATGTTGTCAGAGAGGGTTTCCCCCATATAAGAACCGCTCTTACTGTTTCTTTTCCTGCCATTCTTGCTTTGAGAGGTCATAGCAGGTTCAAGGCAGATGGTCTGAGATTTGGATGGAGACAGCAGTGGGTGTTGTGTCATTACACGGATTGCACCGCCTTATATATAATGGTACATGGCCTTCTCAGCAATTGGCTTTTTCTGAACCCCGGTGTATCATAGTTTGGCTCTATTGTTTATGTGTTCAGTTTTTGAGGTTTCTTTCTTGGTCTCTCCATCTCTCTTCCTTCTTCATCTCCTGTCTCCTTCTCAACATCTGAACATGTGCCAACATGATTTTGTCTGTCCCGACCATCTTTCGTCACTCACCACACCACCGTCTGAAGTCTAGAAGCAATCCCACTTTCCCCCATGGAAGCTTCAGGAAATAGAAGCAATACTTACAGCCCTTAGCACACTGTTGGCACTCTGTTCAGAGTCTTAGCACCACGAATTCCTGTTTCCCTGAAGAGGTTCCTGTGCCGTTCTTGGCAGGACCACCATCTTGTTCTCCTTCATAACCCCTAGTGTGGTTTCTCAGGAAATTCTTGTTGAATTCCATAAGGCAGCCTGAAATAGTGCCAAAAGTATGCAGAGTCAAGACACATGGCTTCCAGGCTCAGGTCGGAGTCGGGTCTGTAAATAACAGATTTGGGAAATGGTCTTGAACCTTACAAACTCTTCACAGATTTGGCCCTAAATTTGCTTCTCGATCAATGGTGAGGTTTGAATAGGCCATTGGTTTTCAATTAAGTCTATTTCTCTATGCCGCTGCTGCCCAGAGGGGCTTGTGCATTCTTGGTTGTACAGCCTTGGCTGGGAACACTGTTTGTGAGATGCCTTCAGGTTTCAGGAATACATGTGGGCTGGAGGGTATTGCTGAGGCCTGTGGGTTTACATGGAAGGAAATGAGCTTAGCATTTGGGAATAATAGCGGAAAAGGAATTGAGGCAACTCTGAGAGCAATAGGAAATGTCTATTAAACCAGACACTGTGCTGAGAGCTTGAAGGCTTTATTACTTCATTTGGTCCTCAAAGAGCCCTCTCAGGTGGATGTTTTTGCTATTGTCATTTATAGGGAAACTCCCTCAGCTTTAATAATGGACCACGCTGCTGACCTAGGCTCCTAAGTATTGGACTTGCTTTCAAACTCTTGCTCTCTCTAGAACTTACCCTCAAAATACTCCCTGACTGTTTCTGTGTTTGTTTTTTTTTTTTTTCCTAGTTGTGCTTTTACTGTGGGGAATTGTCTATAAAATTATTGGAAAGGCTTGGACTTTACTGGTCTTTGTAATTCCTTCCTGTGTTCTGTATTGCCATCATTAACTGTCTACCAAGTGACATGTACACATGGAAATAACATGTGAGAGAGTCATGAAGACATTGAAAATCTCAGCACGCCATACCAGACCCATGAGAAGCTAGCACCAGTGGAATTCTTGCAGGTGGGTGAGGGCAGGCTTTACCACATGGAAGATATTTACTTCTTGAAGGGAATAACTGGAGCTAAAGGAATTAGGGTCATTAGATGACCAAAGACCAGGAAGTGTGATAAATCTAGCTTCTCGCCATCAGTGGCCAGGGATGTGCTGGTCTGCAACTGATGGAACCATGATTAACTGCCATTCATCGGCAATGCTGCAGCCCGTGGAGCGCTGAAGCATTTAGGATTCAGCACAGTCCGGTAGCATTCTCAGTTCTATTCACGAACGAGCACCTGAGCTTCCTGTCTCCTCTTGTTTCTCTACAACATGATCTCTGGTTCCATCCCTTCTGCTGCAGAGCGGAGGGATTCTTGGTATGCCGGGTGTGAATGATAGACCGTTTCCTTTGAGCTCTTCCAGCACTCAGGTCTCTACTTTCTTTGTGAAGAACTCCTGTGTGGTGTGAATTCTTCTGTCCTCACCTGCAAGCACCTTTTAACTGTGCAGTCTGCGTACATTGGCTTCTGGGAAGTCACTAAGATCTTTTCCTATCCTTTCCTTGTCTGGCTGTTGGCCTCACTAGCTCTAAGTTACAGGTTCTCTGTAGAGTCAGCGTTTCCTCTTCCCTCACTGCTCACTCTTTCCTGTCAGTGCCCCTCCCACCTCTGTTAAAACAAAACCCTATTACCCAGCTGCGCTGTAAAGCTTTTCCCTTCTGGGGTGGGGTGTCAACGCCTGTGGTGTGACCAGTACTGGTGTTTGAAGTCACAGGAGAGGAAAGGAGGGAAGGGCAATTGTCATGGATCCCAGCGGGAGGAGCGGCAGGCAGCAGGACATTGCTGGAGCCTCTCAAGGCTTCTTACTGACAGCCCTGGGGGCACAGAACCCTGGGGTTAGGGTATTTTAAGACCTCATCAAGAGAGAACTCTAGCTTGTGGACAGCCTTTCATTCTTTCCTAGGGAGAGTGGCCTGAGTAGTGGGAAACCTGGTTCCTTCTATTGGTAAGGGTGACAGTCTCCTTCCCTGCTCCCTGGGCAGGAGAGATTAGCTGTGTACATCTGGTTTAGGATGTCTAGGTGAAGTTCTGAGCGGGATTTCTATGGTCTTCCCCAGAACAGAGAGAATTGAGTGGGTGGCGGCTCTCTGCTTACCCTTTCTCTGTTTTTCCTTCCCATAGCCCAACACACGGAGGCTGGCATCGCAGTGATTAATTGTATTGTGTATGAGGTGAGAGGAGCGGAAATATTCACCCCCCCCATTGTTCTCCACTGCCTCTCAGGACACCCTGAGCAACAGCTTTTTCTAATGCTGTGGAGAAGTCATGGATTTAAAACCAGAACCCTTAGCTCCCAGAGCACTGGTTTATATGAAGAATGGTATTAGTGTATTGCACATAATGGATTAGTTTTCTATGGCGGCGGAACAAATCACACATTTAGTGGCTTAAAGCAACGTAGGTCTCTCGTCTTCCTCTGGGTATGCGTAGAGTCTGGGTAAGGGGTTAGCTGAGGTCTCCACTGCAGTGGTGCAGGCTGTGGTCTGTCTGCACTTTCAATTCCCCTTCCTGGTGTATACACACTTTGGCAGAACCCAATCCCTGATTCCTTTGGAGCTGACGTATGTTTTCGTGCCGGCTTTGATGGGGTGGGGGTGAGTCTGTCATACTCAATGCCGAGAGCCTGTCCTCACATTCTGGACATACAGTCCTCTCACATCTGGCTGGAGACTCTCTGAAGAGTCCAGGCTCCCACAGGATAAACTCTTCGATTCAGTTAAAGTCAACTGATTTTTAAGTTATCTTCAAATTCGATTCTCCTTTGTCTGGCAATGCAACTGGCTCTGAGTGAAACCCATCGTATTCACGGTCCTGGCTATTTTCAGGCGAGAAGGGGACTGTAGGGATGTATGTAAGACGGGAGGACTCTCTCAGGCCATTCTGGAGTTATGCTCACTACATGGTTAAGAAGGTGGAAGAACAGACAGAGCTGGAAACCTGCAGCTCTGCAGCCTCCTCACCATCCAAGAGAGGTTGAACGTTAAGCTTTAGATACAGTGCTCAAGCCTTCGTCTAGCAACTGAACCCAGTTCCTGGTTGATTCAGGGATACAGCTAGATGAAGTAGTTCTGAGACTGCTGTTTTGTGGATCTGGAGACACTCTCTTTGTTGTACAGTCACTGGCTGGTAGCTTGTCCTGGATTCAGACTCTGCCGGTCAGCAATAACATTACACACCCGAGGCCTGAACCTCCTCTCACGATCCCCTAGCGACAGTGTTCTGCCTGCTGTGAGAAGTCGTGGGATTTGAAGGTAGAAGCTTTAGCTCGCTCCTATCTATTTACTGGCTTAGGAACCTTGTGCACGGTGCATATAGAGAGTAGAGATAATTAATAATCACAGCACCCCCACTGGGTAGGGTTAGCTTGAGGAACAAATTAGAGAAAAATGTGTCAATTAAGGCCCTGTGAATTCTTACCCAAAATGTTCACAGTGTGTCATCACTGTGCCATGTATCCTCCTGTGCATTCTGCTAGCATTTCCCCTGCAACAGCTATTCACTGAGCACTGACCCAGTCCTGGCGATACTAGTAAGGCAGCACCTGCTCTCACAGGGCTCATAGTTTGTGGGAGAAGCAGACATGTAGGCAGCGGAGTATGGGGTGGACGGGTTGAGTTGAAAGTGCCAATCCTAGATGTAAGCGTCAAAATAGTCTTTTCAGAAGCTGTGGGCAATGAGCATTAGTCATCAGAACTAGCATCTGGGAGGAGAATATGTATCAGGAAGGGTTCAATGTCTGTAATAGAACTGCGGTGTCGATGCTATTATTCTAACCTCTAGGTTGTAGATAAAGAAACCGAGACACAGAGTAATGAAATAATTTCTCCCAGGAAGTACAGCACTCACACCCAGGCAGGCTTACTTCAGAGTCTGAGTTAAGCACCGGATAAGGTGTATGGGGTGGGCCCAGGAAGCTGGTTTTAGGGTGATGTAATAGGATCCTTAATAGACAGTGTAGATTGGGTGTGGCTGATAGCTGATCGAAAGGAAGACTTGAGAATGAGCTGTTAGTGTACAACTGACCAATCTAGTAAGAGGGTCCTTCACTGGAACGGATGATGGGGGATTGTGTTTGGAGGAAGGGGAAGAGCAAACGTGTGGTATGTGTAATACAGGATGCTTTTGATTCAAGCAGATTGTCAGTGAAGACAGCCATGACTCTGGGAGATAAATCTGGGTTTCAACTGGACATGGATTTCCAGGAAGTCACATGGATTTTATAGGATGAAATTGTCAGGCAAAAGCATGTAGATGAGATAAGGACCAGCGATGTAAGTGTTTGAAGCACCCACATTTGAAGTGTGAGCTGGAGGGAGTGAGCTGTGCAGGGGGAGGGGAGAGAATTGGAGGGGAATGAAGTAGAAAGATGATACCAAGTGGATGAGAAAGGATCACCAAAGCCCTGAGTGGGATCCAGAAAGGATCACCGAAGCCCTGAGTGGGATCCAGAAAGGATCACCAAAGCACTGAATGGGAGCCAGAAAGGATCACTGAAGCCCTGAGTGGGATACAGAAAGGATCACCGAAGCCCTGAGTGGGATCCAGAAAGGATCACCGAAGCCCTGAGTGGGATCCAGAAAGGGTCACCGAAGCCCTGAGTGGGATCCAGAAAGGATCACCAAAGCACTGAATGGGAGNATCCAGAAAGGATCACCGAAGCCCTGAGTGGGATCCAGAAAGGGTCACCGAAGCCCTGAGTGGGATCCAGAAAGGATCACCAAAGCACTGAATGGGAGCCAGAAAGGATCACTGAAGCCCTGAGTGGGATACAGAAAGGATCACCGAAGCCCTGAGTGGGATCCAGAAAGGATCACCGAAGCCCTGAGTGGGATCCAGAAAGGGTCACCGAAGCACTGAATGGGAGCCAGAAAGGATCACCAAGGCAATGAATGGCATCGGCTGGTCTTGGCTGTGGAAAGATGAGAACAATTACAGCCACGGATCTAGGCAGAATGTTTCAGGAGGCTGAAAATAAATGGGAGGTACAAAATCAATGAGAGCGCTCATATCACAGAAAGAGGCTCTTTGGGTAGCTATAGAGGGCATGGTGTTTATGGAACATGGTTCACTTTTCTTTGGCTGTAAGATGGTAACAACTGAGCCAGGTTTTTTTTGGGGGGGGACAGGAAGAACAGTCATAGCGAGTGGTAGAATTAAAATTTATAAAGAGTGGCAAAGGTGTCCTAGGGCAAGAAGAACTTTTGGAGTCCCCACTTGCCTGATCTGTCACTTTGACACAGCCCAGAGTTGTCTAAGGGAGTCTTCATGGAAAAATTGTCTATATTAGATTGGCCTGTGGCATGTCTGTGGAGGCATTTTCTTGATTGCTAACTGACGCAGGAGGGTAAAGTCCAGTGTGGGCGGCACCATTCCTATGCAAGGAATCCAGGCTGTTTAGGAAACCTAGCAGAGCAGAGGTTAGGGAGCAAGTAAGTAAGCAGCTTTCTATGTTTCTGCTTTAAGTTTTTGCCTTGAAGCTCCTGCCTTGAAGTTCCTTCCATGAATTCCCTAGATGATGGGCTGTGAGCCATATGATGGAGTCAACACTTCCCTATCAGCTTGTTTTTGGTCTTGGTGTTTATCACAACAACAGAAAAGCAAATTGGGACCTGGATTTTGACTTGTTTTCCTCTAAAACCTCCAGTGTTCTGTCCACGTCTATTCTGACCGTGTCTGTATTGACTCTGTGTGGTACATAGACGGGCTTCACTAAATGTTAGTTGTTAAACTGCAGGAGGAAAAAGATTTGAAAATACACACCATATTTTTCTCAAGAAGAAGAAAGCCATGGTGTCTGTTGTTTCCTATTATTTGAGCAGTAGTTTTGGGTCAGTAACCTGGGTGCCTCCCTGCAGTTCCCATCCTTCCTCAGGACTGCTCTACAGTATCCGTGGTTGTGTCTTCAAAGGACATTTCCCAGGATCCTTTGCCAAGGAACTTCAGACTCAGCTTATTAGATGTGTCTCAGGTGACTAGAAGGAGCAGAAAAAAAAACAAGATGTGTCTTTTCTTCTTCAAGTACTGTTCCACGGGCAGACTTGTCTCCCAGCTGAGTTCCACAGATACAGAGTGAACCACAGGTGCTGGGACGTGTTTCCATGTGCCCAGTTGATACTAGCTTTGGATGCCACTAGTTGCTAGACTCTCTCACTGTTCCCTGTGCAGAAAGACAGAGTCAAAACGTGCCAATTTGCTTTACTACAATTGGCCTTATGTTTGATCCTAGATTTTAACAGCAATCTAGACCAGAGATGATTCAAGTATCCTCCCCACCACTGTATGTGACAACAGTCAGAGAAAACAAAGTGACATACAGGGAAGGGAAGTGAGGTGCAAACCTAGTTGGATTGGCTGGAGTTCATAGCTATCTTTGTTGGACAGTTGTCAGCTTCTGATTGGTTGAGACTCAAATACTTGTTACAAGAGTGAGCTACTGTCTTCCAGTGTACCAAGAAGATTACAGTTCTGTATATAGGTGAAATCTTTTTTTTAATTAAAAAATTTCCACCTCCTCCTCTCCTCCCATTTCCCTCCCCCTTCCCCCTCTCCCTCTCCCCCTCCCTCTCCAGTCCAAAGAGCAGTCAGGGTTCCCTG
>LOJH01054939.1:0-11946 GCA_001685095.1 Ellobius talpinus | reverse complement strand
CAACAGCAGCAGAGAGACATTGGATAATAGAAAAGTCTTTTGAATTAAATCAGCCTGTATATTTTAAGAATGTGTTGACCTCACAATGGAAGCTCTTAGTTTCCTCACATCAGACCCTAGAGTCTGGAATCCAGTGCCCATACTGCTAAAAAGAGCTGTCATTTTTTTCAGACCCACAGACTGCAATAGTCAGGAAACTTGTCATGTTGTGTGACAGGAATAGTTGGGATACTGTGAGGCTGGTATAGTCCCCAACTAAGGAGATTTTGTGCCAGAAAAAGGAAAGTTGAACCACACACTCCACCATTGGTCATATTTCCATCAAAACTAATTTTACCTATGAATTCTCCACCCTATTAACTCAAAGTAAGAACCCTCTAGACTCTCTTTTTCTTCATCAGTTTGAACATGAAACTGCGGAAAGATCAGAATTCCTACATGTGTGTCCTACACCTTGACACAGACAGCCAGTCTCTCTGAATACACACTTCATGATAAAAAAAAACAATGCCTATTCTATCTCTACCTCAAGATTATGATGGTGATCTACTTTGAAAACTCTAAAGTAAACACATATACACTACACATCCTCAATCAAATAGTACATGTGCTTCCCAGTTTGCTCAGTGCCTAGATTGATGTTGTCGAATAGCTATAAGAATTAAAAGGTTCTTGAGGTCTTGGAAAAGAAATAAAGATAATGCTATACAAAATGAACACGTAATATAGAAACTTCCAGTACCAAATGAACTCAGTGTGTTATGTTGTAGGCTTCCACACATGTTTCTCTGTAGCTGCCCCAATATAGAATAACTTCAAAAAGCAGCTGTGTGGAAATCAGAGATCTAAGATATGCTGTGTAATGGGATCAGTGCTTTCAAGGAGAAGTCATAATTTTTCAAATTATAGTAGGATAGGCTAGATTATAATCATGTATGTAGATATCCACAGTTACCTAAAGGACTCACTCAGAGTACAAAGAACATGGGAACAGACTGCACATTGGAACTGTGAAATCCAATATTGTTATAGTTCTCAAGAGAGAAATTACCCGCATACCCCCCCTAACTCTTCTGATTAAATACTGTTCATTCAATGGAGAATATAAAACCTCTGGGGAAAAAACATTGATTTTAAAGCACTTTAGAGTTTCAAAACCTTTGCCAAGGAATTGAGTAACTGTTTCTATCCAGTTTATTAAACTAATTCTCTGCTTTATGTTTTATTTAACCCTGATTTTTTGTTTGTTTGTTTAACACCAGTGTCTATATAGCTTTCCCACATTCATTTGCATTTGGGGAATGCCTCACTGAATAGCATAAAAGGATAAACTTCAGGAAAGAAAGTGCTATGGTTTCAGCACCTGCAAAGAGCAAATTGACCTTCCACAGATAGCATAGATTTTTCTCCACCTGCATTTCCCTCTTCCTGCTCCAGCATCCTCAGTATCCAGGATTGGTCTAGCATTGGGTATATTTGGGGAAAAAGTGAACAATGGGGATAACTAGAGCAATAGGATCTGGATGCTTGATATGCCTGTTCATCATTTGTAGGGAGTTTCCCTACATGCAGGGCAGTCTTGAAAGATGCTACAGTTGAATGTGCTCTTTCCACATTTACACTTCTTTTTGTTGATAGGAGCTCCTCTTTTGTCTGCCCCTTTGGCTCAGCTGCAGCCTGGGAGCCTGCAGCCAACCCTCCCAGCAGAAATTTCTGATGTAGGCAGACAGGATGATGGAAATCCTGAATCCCCCAGGACCACCTCCATGGGTTCTCCCATTGCACAGGGACACAGAAAGAATCCCCTGAGCAGCATGTGGTAAAGCACTGCATGCATATGAAGGAAAAGATTTTTATTGCCACCTTGCCACCCACAAGTCATGAGGCATTTTCCTTGAAAGATTTTTTGAATTTTGGTGGAAATAGTAACTCAAATAGTCTATTTTTCCTGAAGATATATTTGTGAAACATGTTATATTAAGCAAAATAACTCAGGCAGTGGGAAAAAAAAACATATGGCCTATTCATATGTAGAATATTAAGATGTCATTCACATAGGATAATTAAGGTTACCAAGGGTAGGGAAAGGGTTAGAGAAAGATTGGTCAACAGGAGCAGAGCAACAATTGGGAACATGTGTTAACTGCTCTGTTGCACAATATGGTGAGAACACTCCAAAATAGTCAAAAGAGGAAATCTTTGATGCTCTAACTAAAAGGATCAATAATTGTACAGAGATACACTAATTACCTTGATTTAAACATTACTCAATGTGCTTATGCAGCAAATTATCCCAATCTAGCCTATAACTTTGACCAGTTACTCTACATCATCAGTATATTTTTTTAAATTAAAAACCAGCACCTTCTGGGATTATATGTCACCAATGGGAAAGGTTGAGGTCCCCCAAAAGAAGTAACAGATGCAGGGAATTAAATAGGATAAGACTTTTCCAGAGTTGTGAGGTCTAAAGCAGTGGACTGCCTAACCCTGCTGGGCTTTGCTTTATTGTATGTGGGGGACCAGCTTTGATAAGTATACCACTTACCAGGGTAAGGGCATGAGGATTAGAAAAATGTTAAGTAGGAGTAACAGAGAGAAGGAAGAATCACTAAGACATAGGGTAGTAACAGGAGGACAACTCAGCAGAACACTGAATACTAAATTCCCTATGTTTATTTTCCATACATTTTTATACCCCAATACAAAAAGGGAAAAAAGACAAAAGACTGCTATAACATGATACAAAGGACAATTAGAATAGTTACTTGTGTCAATACTTTGAGCCATTAAGTCATTAACTCACAAAAAAGCATTCTGCTGTTTAGGCAGTGAACCCACCCTAGACCAAGTATTCTGAAGGCAGCCATTCCCCAAGTCAAACCCTCTCTGTCAAAAGAAGGAGCAGAAGCATTCTTGAATTTCCTGACCTCTGGTAAGGGCAGAGTAGCTCTACCTATATGGGCCATCTTAATGAGAAAAACATTCAGTAACTACACCCTAGGTCAGTGTAACATGAGGGGCCAGCTTGTTGGGGTTTCTGTCCCGCCCAGTACCCCACAGCCAGCAAGCCCCAAATAAAATCACACAGAGATCTCGATAAGTTATAAAACTGATTGGCCCATTAGCTCAGGCTACTTATTAGCTCTTGTAGCTTATATTAACCCATTATACTGATCTATGTTAGCGATGTGGCTCAGTACCTTTCACAGCAAGGCAGATCACATGTCGCATCTTCGGAGTCTGGGCTGGAATGGAGGAATGGGCTTCCTCCTTTCCAGACATTCTCATGTTGTCATTGCCCTGCCTCTACTTCCTGTCTGGTTGACCTGCCTATACTTCCTGCCTGNCTACTTATTAGCTCTTGTAGCTTATATTAACCCATTATACTGATCTATGTTAGCGATGTGGCTCAGTACCTTTCACAGCAAGGCAGATCACATGTCGCATCTTCGGAGTCTGGGCTGGAATGGAGGAATGGGCTTCCTCCTTTCCAGACATTCTCATGTTGTCATTGCCCTGCCTCTACTTCCTGTCTGGTTGACCTGCCTATACTTCCTGCCTGGCCAATCAGCATTTATTGAAAACATGATTGACAGAATACAGACAATTCTCCCAAATGGGCCAATCAGTTTATAATCTTATGGAGTCCTCTGTGTGATTTTCTTTGGGACCTTGCCAGCTGTAGGGTACAGGGCAGGACAGAAACCCCAAGCAGCCCAGCCCCTCTTGTTACAGGTCAGGGTATGTAGCCATACTTGCTGTCAACAATTCTGAGCAAGCTAAAGCTCTCTGACCTTCCAGGCAAGGTAGAAATAGGCTCACATTTTTGGGCCTCCACAATTGAAGGAGTTATACAAACCATGAGCAAAAACACAAAAAGGCGTTTTGAGGATCCTTGAACTACAGAACAGTAGGAAGTTAGCATTAAGAGACAGCTCCTGCAACTGAGAAAGACCATTGAAATGGGAACCCTAAGAGCAAAGGAAAGATGACTTGAGCAAATGCCCCCCCAGGACTATTCTGATTTAAAGACTGAAAGACTGATTTCCTGCAGAAGTGGCATGATGAGATTTGTTTTACATTATTTCTTTTTTTAATGTAAACATTAGTGTTGGTGGAGACAAGATTAAATAAGAGCTGATTCTGCCTGGTGAGTAGGAGACTATATAATTGTGGTGCAGATTTAGGATGCAAATAAAGGGAAACAATGTCCTCGCTGCTGGACAAGTCACAAGTCAGTGTATGAGAGACCTCTTTACCTACACCAGAACCAGGATAAAGAAGCAAGATTGGGAAGAAGGGAATTAAATAGGACAAGAAGCTGAAGGGCTTCTGAAGGTTCTCGGATTACTGACATTAGTAAGCAGCCAGAATTTAGGATATACTATGTAGTATGAGTCTGAAAGGGGAAATCTCAGAAAAAGTCATCTATTTTGGAGTTACTGAATTAAGATTAAAGCTAGGGAAAATCTAGAGTAGGAAATGGATGGAAGGAATGTCAGTATCTGAAGCCTAAGACTATGTCCCCAAAGAGGCTGGAGGAAATGGAAGATATACTGTCATGAAATCCAAGGTTCATTGGCTTTGGAAACCAAAATCTATTGGCTTTGGAAAAAGATGAAGAGATCCATGTTAAGAAAGGAAGAATGGAACTTCAATATCACCATCAAATTTTCAAGAAATAAGTGTTTGTTGGAGCAACTTGCAGCTTCTCAGCGGAATCTGAATTATATTTTGTTCTGGTTTATGAATTTGAACCATTATGAACTTTTGAAACAGCTGAAAGTCTGAAGCAGGTCCTTGAAACATGGAGACACATAGTGATATTTCTGAGCATGAGAATGGATCACAAAATACACAACAAAACCCACTTTAAGAGTTTTATGTTGTTGTATTTTCGAGATCCTACTTTAAGAGTTTTATTAACAGAGGGAGAGGGAGGGGAAAAGAGGGTAGTGTGCAGGTCTGCCTGAAAACAGCCCCGGTGACAGGGAGGGGAGGGGAGAGGAGGCATATCTGCTTTTAAAGGCCGTCTAGCGCATGTGCAGAGCACCTAATTTAGCTATGTCAGACACAGATTACATGACCATGCTGTGCATAGATGTCATAGGGCTTAAAACCCTGGGGTGGCCAGGCAGTTTGCCTGAACACTGATGGCCGCAGTAGTGGGATCCAGAAGCACTAGTCCCTGGGGTGACTACTGACAGCAGGTGGAAAGTACCAACACAGGGTAGATTGATCCAAGACTTCTTCTCTGCTAAAAGAATTTCTCACACCAGCCCGAGAATTCTATATTGCTGAAATATGAGTCAATTTTAACCTTCTCAAACGTCTTCCTCACTCCTTCTGAAACTATGTAAGTCACACACATGCCTTCTCCCTACCTAATGCCAGACAGAACACTGGACATGTACATCAATTAGAAAATGTGCAATTACTGTCACTTTCAAGGTATTAAAGCCAACTCATTAGTAAGGAGACTGAAATTCTCATTAGAAAAATATCTCCCCATTGTCAGGGAAGGAAACCAGAGATCCTACCAACCATAGTGAACAACTCAACATACAACTAAGACCCCCAAAACACTCGCTTTTCAGCCCTAGAATAAAGAATGCCTAACATGGCCAAAGGGTCATTAACGAAATTGCCTACTAAATGAATAAGTACAATCCCAATATCATTCCAAGAAGTAAGCATAAGTTGGGCTTTCTTTAGTATAACCTGTATAGTATTAGAATCATAAAATTGACTACAGACAGACTTTACAACCACCATGTTAGAAGATTTAAAGAAATCAAGCACAAGCAGATGGCAGATGGGAATTCTGATTAGAAATTAACACTAGAGAAAGAACAATGAGCATTTAAGATCTATAAATATAGCATCTGGACTGGCATTTTTACATGCTGAGTAGAAGGGCAGTTTAGTTAAGACAAGAAAAATCCCTCAACTTGAGGTAGAATAACAGTAAATGAAGCTGAAAAAGTCATCTGAAAAGTGGAAGAGGAAAGAATATTCCCCGGCTATTCTGAGTTTAGCACTACCCTGATACCACAGGCAGGAAAACACATGCCGAAGAAAAACCCAGACATAGCCCAACAGCCTTTATATAGATTTAAATAAAAACATCATCTAATCGCTAACAAACTTGACCAAGTAGGAATCACCTCATGAGTAAAAAAGTGTTGCTATCCAGGAAAAATCAGTCAGATCACATGCCACATTACAGAATAAATGTGTGATAATGTCAACTGAAAGAAAAAATATAATAAAATAAAAACCCTTTATGATAAGTTCACTTAATGAATTGAGAATAGAAAGGAACTTCCTATGCCTGGAAAAAGACATTCATAAAATTCTTACAGCTATTATCACAAAACAGGAGAGGCTGGGTGTTGTTCTTCTGAGACATGTCAAATGATGCTGGAAATTGCTCCTCTGGGATATGTGAAATGATGCTGGAGACCATTCCCCTGGGATAATGGCCTTTATCCAGCATCATTTCACAAGCCAAAGTATTAACAGGCATCTGAATAGTGAAGGGAAAAGCAGTATCATCCATACTTGCATATTTACTTATAGCTAGAACATCCTTTACAACCCACAAAAAGAAACTCCTAGAATTTAGAAATGAGTTCAGCAAAGTATCAGGACACATGATCCACATGTGTGAGCTGATTGCTCCTTTGTGCATTTGGAAGGAAGAATCTGAAACCAACCCACCAGACAACTCGCCAAACAAACTTTAAACAAGTTGCATTTAGTTGATAGACGGTGATGCACACCTTTGATTCCAGCACCCAGGAGGCAGAAGCAGTTAAATCTTTGACTTTGAGGTCAGCTTGGTCTACACACACAGTTTCAGGGCAGCCAGGGTACACATAGAAACCCTGTCTCAGAGAGAAAAAGAAAGAAAGAAAAAAATGTATTTACTATAAAAGTCAAAGAAAAAGTAATTATGAATAAATTTAATCAACAGAGTAGACAATTACACACCTAAAATTTTGAAACATTGTTTACAGAAACTTAAAAATGCCTAAAGGATGGCAAGACATCCATTGGAAGGCGATCTTCCTAAGATGCCAGGACTACCCCTAAATCAGCTACAGAGCCAATTAAAATTCCAGTGGCCACTTACAGAAACAAATTCCCAGAAAATTGCAAACTTAATTTCTAGGAAATTGCAATCTCAAATTCCTAGGAAATCATAAAGGCATCTAAAAAGCCAAAATAGTCTTGAAGGAAGAGATTAAGGTTGGCAAACCATAATTCATGATTTAAAACTTTCTTTAAAGCAATGGTAATTAGTGTGCTAGTGTTGTAAAACATACATGTAATCTGATAAGATGGAATCAAGAGTTCGGAAACTATCCCAGAGCCCAATTACTGACAAGTGGTTTTGAGCAGGATATGGAGATCATTCAGTGGAGAAAGAATAGGCTTTTGACAAATGCTGCTGAGTCAATTATATAGCCATGTGAGGTAAAGCATGCATAGCATATCACATATAAATATGAACTAAAAATGGATCAGTTGCCCAAATCCAAGAACTAGAACCACAAACTCTCAGAAAAAGGTATGAGGAAACTTTTACAACTCTAGATTGTCTCTAGATTGTTTATATAGCATTAAAAACAGGGGAAATGGGAAAAAAGATAAATTGATTTCATCAACATTTTTGTGCACCTAAAAAAGTGAAATACATTTCACAAAAATGGTTTAAAAAAAAAGAAAGGAAGAGAAAAGAAAAGAAATTGCAAATCATATCTTTCATAATGATTTATTATCTGGTAAATATCCATATGAAACTTTTACAACTCAACTATAGAAAGACAACATGATGTCAAAATTGACAAAATAGTAGACATTTTGACAAAGGAAATAAATAGATGGATAATGAGAATGGGGAAAGATGTTCAAGGTTAGGCACATAGTGCTCTCTTTTAATTATATAGTTCTAAGGAAACTGACACATGGGGATCCTGAATTCAAGCTAGACCACATAGAAAGCAATCTCAAAATGCTCAGCATCTTCAGCATTAGGATTGTAAAATTTAAAATCATGATAAGGCACACTTGATGTCCACTAGAGTGGTTATACTAAAAACAAAGGAGAAATAACAAATGCTTTTTAAGGACTTAAATGAAAACCTGGAACTCTGGTGTATTGGGGGTAGGAATACAAAATGTTGCAGCCACTTTTCAAAGTCAATTGTTGGTTTCTCAAAAAAGTAAAAAAAAAGTAAAATTATCATTTTACCCAATGTATAAAGTATATGTAAAAAAGAACCGAAAACAGATAACGAGACCAGTATTTTGTATGTGGGTGTGCACATGCCTGTATATGTGAAGGAGTGTGTGCTCATGTGTGCATATACAGACAGAGGTCAATGTTGGCTGTCTTCCTTATCATTTTCCACCTTATTTTCTGAGACAGGGTGGAGTAGTTAGTTTTTAGTGTCAACTTGACACAACCTAGAGTCACATGAGAAGAAGGAACACTGATTGAGGAATTGCCCAGATCGGACTGCCCAATGGCCATGTCTGTGAGAGATCCTTTTGCTTGATCATTGATATGGGAGGGCACAGCCACTATAGGCAGCATCATTCCTAGGCAAGTAGTTCTGGATGATATAAGAAAATTAGTTAAGCATGATCCTGAGAACCAGGCAGAGTGAACTAGCAAGCAGTTCTTACTATGATTTCTGTTTCAGGTTCCTGAAGCCTATGGGGGAGACTTTTGTTCAAAACACCACACTATGGTTACATAACAAATACTTTACAACTGAGTCATCTCCCCATCCCCTCAAGTAAATATTTTTTATGAATGTTCATGCAGAGTAACACTATTAAAAATAGTCAAATGATAGAAACAACCAAAATATCTATAAAGTAATATAATATTCCCACAATGAAATAATTTTCAAACATATGAAGGAATATGGGAAGAGATAACACTAAAGACCATTCAAAAAAGGAAGTATTGATATGTGTGTNATATATATATATATAAAATCGAAGATGATGATAGACAGATGTATATAGTTAAAATGGAATAACTCTATAACAAAGCAACAATGTCTTTACTAGATATCAGAGGCTAACAAATAGCCCAGTACCAGGAATAAGTTAACTTTTTTTGGACTTGTTGACCTGTGAGGTCCATAGACTCCCAAACATTATAAGCTATTGCTAATGCTAGTTCTTACCCTCCAGAACTTGACAATAAGACACTTTTGTTGAAGGCACCACCTATTTGAATCACAGAACATGGCAGATCTAGTTGTTATTGATATGGATATTTAATCCCTTCATGGTAATTTTCATAGTGCTGAAAGGCAGTGGGCATGCTACTAGAGGAACAATGCAATCACACCTAGCTGTGAACTCTGCCAGCTACATAAATGACTGGCCTAGCAAGACATGTCAGTTGGCACAATAGTGGCACAAACATGATGGGAATAACCAGCCTTTTTCTGGTTGTACTTAAGTCCAGGTCCACAAGATGAAATCCATACCTGGAACCATTATGGGCCAAGAACCTATGGCTAGGCATATCATAGTACCTAGGGCAGAACCTACTACTACTCTGCTAGATGGACATAGAATTAAATGGACCTCTAATGACTTGTCCTTATACCCAAAGATCACTGCAGTTCTCGTACCTCAGCTGGGAATCTTCTATTTTCAATAGTTTATGATTAAAACAAAGATCCACAGTTGTGCAAGGTGCAGAAAATAAAAGACTACAGAATGCTCAGTCGTAAAGGGAACATATACATTCTTCCCTCTCACAAGGCCCTGGGATCATTGCAGAAAAGGAGGCAGAGAGAATGTAAGAGCAGGAAGTGGTGAATAATAACTAAGAAATGTCTTCTTGACACAACAGAGTGTCTGCACATATGAACGCACAATGGTTGTGACAGCATTCATAAGTCCTGTGTAAGCTCAAGCTAAAACAAACTCCAACACGGAAGGGGATATTGTGCACCCAATTGCATCCCTCATTGTGTAGCTGTTGGCAATGTTTAGCTCACTGGAGAGGGAGAGACAATGTTCTTTAAAAGTGTAGCCCCTAGTGAGTCGAACTTGTGGCAGTGGAAGACCACATATCCAAGAATACTTGAACAGCACAAATTGGTCAGAAAGGAGCTCCAAGATTTTCAAAAGGATACAAAATTGAGTTCAGAGGGAAGAGGAGGTGGGATCTAGGAAAAGTTGGGAGAGAGAAGTGAACGTGATCAAAACATGTTGCATGAAATTTCAAAAAATTAATAAAAGTTAAAAAGAAAAAAATTGGAGTACCACCATATGCTACATTATAAATGACCCTTGAAACTATGATAAATGCTGGGCAGTGGTGGCACATGCCTTTAATCCCAGCACTTGGGAAGCAGAGGAACTCACAGATCTCTGTGAGTTTGTGACCAGTGTGGTCTACAGAGTGAATGCCAAGACAGGCTCCAAAGCTACACAGAGAAACCCTGTTTCTAAAAAGAAACAAACAAAATATGACAAATAAGAGAAATAAGAAATAAAAGATCATCTGTATCTTCCTATTTGTGGAAAATATCTATTATAGGAAAATCCACAGTACAACTAGCACATTGGTGTTTACCAGGGCTTTATGGTAAAAGCGAATGGACAGTATTTCGCTAATGTATCTACCGTTTTCTTTAAATCAATGAAACCCTTTCAGAGCTGGATATGCAAGTGCTTATACCACATTGTCAGCATGTTAAATAATGAAGAATTGTACACTTTTGTTCAGAGGTTTGTTAGACTTTTTTCTTAACTAGTGCACAACATCATAGGTTTTGCTGTGAATTCATGCATGCTCTCTTTCCTTAGTCACAACCCTGCTCCCTCTCCTGCTCCCCTGCCCATCCTGCTGGTCCCCTACCTCACCCAGTAGCCCTCTATGGTAGTTTGACTGATAAATCCCCTCCATAGGCTCATGTATTTGGACACTTTGTCTTCAGTTGATAATGCTTTTAGGAAAGGGATGGAACCTTTACAAGGCAGAGCCTTCCTGGAGGAAGCATATCCCTCCAAATGGGCTTGTGGGTTTTATAGTCCCACTTCCTGTTATCTTTCTTTGCTTCCTGTGTACAGAGGAACTATGAGCAGCCTCTGCCTGCTCTTGTCACTGCCCCTTCTCTGCCTGTTGTGTGTCTTCATGCAATGATGGACTCTCTTCCCCAGGAACTGAAAGCTAAAATAAACAATTAATAGGTCTTTTTTTTCCTCTAAATTGCTTTACGTCATGATATTTTATGATGGCATCAGAAAACTAATATACACCCCCCCCTTCTGCTTTCAGGTCACATTTATGATACTGCCCTGCCCCTTGTCCATTTCTTAAGACCTCTCTTTCTCCTCTTATGCCCCCCTTTAGTTCATGAACTATACTCCTCCACATATGTATACATACACAAACAATTAAAGTCTAAGATCTGCACAGGAAAGAACGCATATGGCATTTGTCTTTTGAGTCTGGGTTAAGAACTTAATATAATCATTTCCAGTTCCATCCATTTCCTACAGATGAATAAAATCCCAGTGTGTGTGTATGGAACTGTATACTTTTAAGTTGTACATTTTAACTTATGTGAATTTCACTGCCATAAATGTTAATTTTGTGAAAAAGTGTACCCTCACTTTATTAAGAACAAATTTCACACAGAATTAATAAAAGTGTGACCTAATTTTTTACAAGTTTCAAATTTTCAGCAGATACACACTTCATTAGTTAGTTACAACTGGTGTCTCTAATTTTATCAGTTGCAACTGTTACAATCTACTGACCTGGTCTGTCACCTGGGTACCCTGTCCTTTTAAGAGATAAGCCCCGCCCACTTCCAACCCCCACTTCAGCTGAGGCAAATGGACTCTCTCCTCTCTCTATTTCTCTCTCTCTCTCTCTCTCTCTCTCTCTCTCTC
>LOJH01054938.1:0-11947 GCA_001685095.1 Ellobius talpinus | reverse complement strand
ACGCTGGCTTCAAATTCATAGAGACTGTTTTCTGCCTGCCAAGTGCTAGGATTAAAGGTATTGGATACCTCATCTGGCCCTAGAAGGTCCCTTGAGCTGAGAAGTTTGAGGCTATCCTGGGTGACATATTCATAATTGTCAATACATTGCTGTCATATTTTCTTCCCTGACTTTTTTCCCCTTTTCCTCCTTTGCTGTTCACCATTTTTCCACAGTGTTTAGGGTTGAACCCAGAGCTTTGAAAGTGTTGAGGAGGTACTCTTTCACTAAGTCACACCCTTTTCCCATAGTCTGCTCTGTAGATAATACGACACTTTTTACTTCCAAATAACTTTTGACTCAGAAAATTTAAAGAAATTGGGCAGAATTTCTATGTCTTATTCATTCAGTTTCTTCTGGTGTTAATATCTTAAATAATGACTGTATGATTATCAAAAATAAGAAATTAGCTTTGATGTAATACTTTAACCTATAGATCCATTCCAAGATTCTCCACTATGTTTATTTGTTATGCCTCCTTAGTCTTGCTGCTTTTATAGCCGTGACACTTTGGAAAAGTACTGGATAATTTGTGTAGAATGTTCCTCAATGAACGTGTGTGTGTGTGTGTGTGTGTGTGTGTGTGTGTGTTACTGTTGATGATGTCAGCCTGATTATTTGGTTAAGGCAGTATCTCTTGCTTATGCCCCTTTATGGTTACTCATTTTCTCCTTATGATTTATAGGTATCTTGGCCAAACTGCAACTTAACACAAGGTGGTGTTAGATCCTTGCTCAGTATTTTGGCATCTGCTAGTGGATCTTGGTTGAATTCTTTTGTTGATTTTTCTATTTCATTTATCACCTTTTGGCCAAGATCAAATATAGTATATATCTTCTTTATTCCTTCTTCATCTCTTAATGGGAATTTTCCTGTAAGGGAGAGCTGTCTTTCCTCAACTTATTTATATCAAGTTGTTCTCAGATATTTCCTTCCTTCTGCTTATTATAATCTACTGTTGTCAAAGTTTTCCAGTTTTAGCCATAGGGTATCTTTCAGATTGGCGTGTGTGTGTGTGTGTGTGTGTGTGTGTGTGTGTGTATCCATCTGCATGCAGATGCACATGCAGAGAGAACATGTGCACACATGTATGTGGAGAATACCCTCAAGTGCCATTCCTTGGGCATTTGTTCCCACCCGTCATTTGTTGATAGGTTATCTTGTCCTAGAACTTGAGAAGTAGGCAGGGTTGGCTGCCCGGTGAACCCCAGGATCTGTGGGTTTCCACCTCTCTAGTGCTAGGATTACAAGTGTGAGCCACCATGCACACACATACACACATATATGTATATATGTATTTGTACATGTATATACACATGTATATGTTTAATTTGAATTCTTGGCATTGAATTCAGGTTCTTGTTTCTTCAAAGTAAGTAGTTTTACTGATTAATGTGTTTCCTTAGCCCCCCTCAACCCTTTGACATGGTGTTATTATTTTTTGGGGGGTGCTTTCTCTCTACCCCTCTCCTCTGTTCTGCTCTGCTCTGCTCTCATCTCCCTCATCTCCCTCCCCTTCCCTCAAAGTCACAGAGATTCGCCTGCCTTTGCCTCTCGAGTGTTGAGATTAAAAGCGTGAGCTTCCACAGCTCAGCTTTTTTCTCAGTATTGTAAGAAATGTTATGACTTTCAGGATGCTAATTTTGTTAGTTAGACTGTTGTGACACACTTATGAGAGAAACAGTTTAAAGAAGGAAAAATTTAATTTTGCCTCACAGTTTCAGAGATTTTGAACATTGCCTTTAGGCTATCACAAGGCAGAAACATCATGGAGGAAGGGCATTGTTCACTTTAAGGCAATCAGGAAGTGAAGGGGAGTAACGGAAGTGGTCCAGGGCCACAATAACATGCTTCAAAGGCGTGACCCAGTGAGATAGTTCCTTAACAAGGCTTCGTTGTCTTTCCTCCATTTTCCAGTCTATTCAGATTTTGACCCCATCACTTAGTCAGCCCTCATGGTTTGAAGCACCCTCACAGTCACTCAGCTGTGCTTTACCATCTGAGTGCGGTGCAAGTGTCTTTCAGTCCAGTTGACTGCAAGACCATTCATCACCCTTATCTTGTGTTATCTGCCTAAGCCTTGGAAATCAATTATATTTCCAGGGAATTCTGACTCTTGTTATTTTTTGTTTGTTTTTGCTGTTTTCGAGACAGAGTTTCTCTGTGTAACCTTGGTTGTCCTAGAACTAGCTCTGTAGACGAATTCAGAGATCTGCCTCTTTCTGCCTCCTGAGTGCTGGGATTAAAGTCGTGTGTCATCACTCCCAGCCTTTTTTTTTTTTAAATTGAATTCAAATTAAAAGAATTACATTTAGAAATCCAGATCTAGGTACGGCACTACATATTTGGCACTGGAATGGTTCCAGGCATTGTCAGTAGTCAGACCTAGAAAATACATACTCACTTGCATTAATTCCTCCATCTCTCTTACTCTTGTTTCTTTCTCTCTGTGCAAATATGAGAAAATGAACTCACTGTTGAGACTGCAGATTCTAGTCTGCTACTACTACTCTTAGTTTATCTTTCCTTTTTCCTCATTTTTAACATTTTGTCTATTATCAACACTTTCCTTTTTTAAAATATTATTGATTCTTTGACAATTTTATGAAATGTTTTGATCATATTTCCCCTCCCAACAGTGTATTTTCTTATTATAACTATAACTTATGACATAGCTTATTTTATATATCAAAAAGTATATTAGTACATTTGAAAGTCTGGAGTTCAGTCAGGCAGTGGTGGGCACACCTTTAATCTCAGTACTCAGGAGGCGGATGCAGGTAGATCTCTGAGTTAGAGGACAACCTGGTCTATGGAGCTAGTTCTAAGACAGCCAGGTCTACACAGAGAAACCCTGTCTCAAAAAACCAAATCAAACAAAACAAAATCTAGAATTCTTTTGAAAATTAACATTAAATTCTTGATAGTAGTTAGTTTCTCTCATTACATTTTCTCTTAATGTAGCTAGTGGCAATAAATTACTGAAAGGGTAACCCTTTTGAGTAATAGTGCCACAAAACATACTTTTGAATTTCTTAGTATTTAAAATTATTTTTTAAGCAAAACTAGTTTTTTTTTAAATGGTGATATTAGAGAATTCAGTTGAACAAAAAAGACCACTGATGAGCCTGGAGAAGATGGCTCAGCAGTTAAGAGCACTTCCTGCTCTTGCAGAGGAATGATTTTATTTTTATTTATGTGCATTGATGTTTTGCCTGCATGTATGAGGGTGTCAGGTCTCTTGGAACAGGAGTTACAGTTTTGAGCTGCCATGTGGGTTCTGGGAATTGAACCTGGGTCCTCTGGAACAGCAGCAGTGTTGTTAACTACCTATCTCTCTAGCCCCCAGAAATCTTTAAAAATTACTTTATTATTGTGTGGGCTTCCTGTATATGATGTGTGTATGAGCTCTGGCGCATGAGTGATGGTAAGACCAACTTTGGAGAGTTAGTTCTCTCTTTCCACAGTGGGATCTGGGAGCGAGCTCAGGCCATCCATGTTATGCAGCAAGTGCTTGTACACTGAGCTGTCTTGCTGACCCCCAAACATCCTTTTCTTGCCTTACGGATAACTGCAGTCTCATGTAGTCCAGGCTGGCCTCAGACTTCTATGTAGCAGAAGATGACTTTGAACTTTTGAGCTTCCTGTCTCTCATTCCTGAGTGCTGGGATTACAGGTGTGCACAATCTGGCTTATACCAGTGGAGTGCAGGGGACTCCATGTAGGACTTCATCCAGGATAGCCAATACTCTACCTACTGAGCTATATCCCTAGGTAAGGCTAGATTCAAACATCGTGATGTATATTTTTATTTATTACTTTTAGTTTTTCCATGAAATATTTAAAGTTCAGGAGCTTCAGGGCAGCCAAATTTAAAAGAAAAATCTGGACTCCCTTCCAGTGTGTGTTCTGAGGAGTAGAGACAGAAGGGGAAGGAAATGTAGAGGGGGTGTTTCTGGACAGTTTGAGCTGTGCTGAAACTATATTGCCATTTTATTTTGTTTGGTTTTTGAGACAGGTCCTAACTATATAACCCAGACTAGCTGTGATTCAAGATCCTCTTGTCTCAGCCTCCAATCCAGTTCTGGAATTATGGGGTGTGCTACTATGCCTAGCCACTGTACTGAATTTATAGATTAGCTTTGGAAGTCATAGGCCTGCTCAGGTTCAAATGGAAGGAATATGATTTTGCTGTTTCAGAGTTATTGGTATCACAGTATAAGATGACCATGTGGTGTGGGAATATTGATAGGGCTATTCTTGGAAAATACAGTATGTATAACCTAAATAAGAGAGGATCCATGGATTTAAACAGCCTGAAGCCTTTGTCTTACTCTTGTCATTTCCTGATTGAAAATACAAATAGCTAGGCCTCCAGCTCCTCAGGAAGTGGAGGCAGAAACATAGACAAATTAATACCTGCCTGTGCTACTGAGTGAGTTCACTTTCAACCTATGTAACTTAGTAAGACCTTACTTCAAATTAATGAATTAACAAAAGGGGTAGAGACACAACCTAGTTAATAATAGAGCACGAGGCCTTCCCTGAGTTTGATCCTTGACAGTATACAGAATTGTATTAAATGCTTTAGAGGTACTATTTTTTTTGCAAGTGAAGAATTACAAAGAAATACTTTTAAATACAGAAAAGCAATAAATAGGAAGTTACTGGTGCTCAGGAAGATTAGCTATCCCTTACTGATGTAAGCTTTGTTGTAAAAGTTGAGGTATTCTTTTTTCAAATTTATTCTGTCCTCCTGACTTAGGCTTTCTTCTCATAGAAACACTTATGGATGAAAGATTATAGTTGATATTAGACCTTTTTGAGGAGGAGGGTGTTGGTAATTGAACCTAGGGCCTTATGTACATGCTATATTGGTACTCTGCTACTGAACTTGGGCTCCCTTGTAAGTGATTATTGGATGCTATTTAATACTTAGTTATTTATAAATTTTAGGTATTTAAGTTTTAAACAAATGATTTCTAACTTGTTACATTTCATGCATTCATTTTTAAAGTTTAGCTATTATGAGCTATATATACCATCTCGTGGTAGGCAGAGACAGGAGGATTGCTACCAGTTTAAGGCCAGCCTGGTTGGCGTAGTAAGTTCCAGGACAGCTGGGGCTACATAGAAAGACCCTTTCTCACAAAACAGACAAAAAAGAAGGAAAATGAATGACCAGGATCCTCAGTTTAGGAGGATTATGCAGTTTGAAGAAGACAGCTATATAGACAAATAACTGATACAGTATGAGTAATATAAATAATTTAAAATAAATGTGCTAAACTAACATACAGAGAAGGGTGTGGCTTCAAGTAAAGATGATGCTTATGAAGATAGCTTTCAGACAAGTCCAGAGTATTTCATAAAAAGAAATACCAGGAAGAACAACCTAGATTGAAGAAATACTATATAAAAACGTGTAGAGATATCAAATAATGCAGCATGTCTAAAGGAAGCTTAGCAACTCCCTAAAGTTGAGTTACAGAGTTTGAAATCTGTGGGTGATGTGAAACAGCCGTGAATGTAGAGTTTTACTTATAAGTGACGAATGCCTTTGTTCTATTTTGGGTATTACAGTCATGAGTACCTTTGCGTGTTCCTTAACTATAGCTTGCTTTTTAGATTAGAAGGGGGAAGAGACCAGGCAAGAGAATAGTATTTTGGAAGCTAGTGTGATTCTTTTTTTTTTGGGGACAGGGTTTCTCTGTGTAGCCCTGGCTGTCCTGGAACTTACTATGTAGACCAAGCTGGCCTCAAACTCACAAAGATCCACCAACCTCTGTCTTCCGAGTGCTGGGATGAAAGGCATATGCCACCACTGCCTGGCTAGCTACTATGATCCTTCATTTACCTAATTTTTTGTTCATGAGAAGATATTTTTAATACAACTGGACTTAATTGCTTATAAATTAAGAATTTAATTGAAATCTTTAAAACTATTAGAATATTTATGTAGAGCAATAGACAGTGCCTCTGTTCATTGATTCAGTTCTATACATTTCAGTTAAACTAATTGTTTTCTTGTCCTGGTTTCAGATAACAAAGTTGTTAGCTGTAAAGTCAGAGGATGTTCTTGCTCAGTCACCATTGTCCAAACTCAGAGGCTCAGAATGCTGGAAGCTCCCCAAGGGGGTAAATTCACATTTAAAATATATTGTTTTATTTGATATGTTTAAAATATTTTAGTAAATAAATTTTTATTTTCTTATGTGTTGCTTTCAATTTTCTATGTAATTAAAGATTTATTGTAGCTTATTTCTAATATATGTTAAAATAGAATTTGGAGATTAGGATCTTTGGTCTTCAGTTTTAAGTATACCTTATACATGGCTGATTTATGAAATTTAAATCTCATTATAAAATAAATCATTTTAAGGTCACTAAAATTTTAGGTTTATGAAATTACTTGTTCTTTCCTAATTTTTTAAAATTAATTTGTTTGAGAGAGTATCTCCTTTATTTTTCATTTCTTTTTTGCTTTTTGAGACAAGGTTTCTCTGTGTAGTCCTGACTGTCCTGGAACTCGATCTGTAGACCAGGCTGCCCTTAAACTCAGAGATCACCTGCCTCTGCCTGCTGAGTACTGGGATTAAAGGTGTGCACCACCACACTTGGCAAGAGGGTATCTCTTAATTGGTGCTATAGCTGTGTTTTAGAAGATATTCTGGGGGCTGGAGTGATATAGCTCATGTTGAAAACACTAGTTACTCTTCTAGAGGACTCAGGTTCAGTTCCCAGCACCTATATGACAACTCCAGTTCCAAGGGACCTGATGCCCTCTTCTCACCTCTGCAATCATTAGGCATGTACTTGGTGCACAGACATACGTGAATATAAACTATATGTATGTATCTCTCTATATATCTATATATATATCATAATTAAAACCTAAAAAGAAAGAAATGTTTTAGGAAAAGATTGAGTATACACCTATACTTTAATTACCGTGATTAGTTATTGTTGTAGGGTTCTGATAATTAGTTACCTGTATTATTAGCATTTTGTTATTTTTGTTGTTTGAGATGGGGTCTGGTGATGTTGCCTGGATTGGGGTCACCCTCCCTCAGTGTCCTATATCTGGGACTACATACATGCACTACTGCACCTGGCTTAGCACTTCTCTTTCCTTTCTGAGACAATCTCACAAAGTAACCCAGGCTTGTTTTACATTCTTAAACTTCCTGTTTCAGCCTTCTAAATACTGCTACCATGCCTTGTTTTGCTATATGTGTATGTGCCTTGTGTTAATGTGTGTGTAGGTATGGATATATGTGTATGCAGAGGCTAGATGACACCTTGATTTGTTCTTCCTCAGGTGGTATTTACCTCTTTTTAAAAGACAGGATCACTCACTGGTCTGGAACTCAGCAAGCAGGTTAGGCTGGATGCCTAAGGACCCCCCAGTAATCCTCTGGTACCAGGATTGCAAATACATGTCACCACCCCTCCTTGAAAATGTGAGTTCTGACACTGAACTCTGGTCCTAGTATTTGCAAGGCAGGCTCTTTACCTACTGAACTGTCTGTCCAGTTCTCTGGTCATTTTTAAAAAGGTACAACTAATTATTTTATTTTGCTTGAAGTAACTTATGATTGTTTTTCTTTTGTTCTTTTTTTTGTAGTGAGGCTTGAACCTAGGACCTTGCATTTTCTAGGCAAGTGTTCTATCACTCAATTATACCTCAGTCCTTTTCTTAACTTTAAAAAATTCAAGACACGCACTTGCTAAGTCACCTAAGCTTGAACTTCCACTGTGGTCCTCCAGGCAAGCCTTAGATTCTTGATCTTCCTATCTCAGCTTTCTGATCAGCTGGGGTTATAGACTTGAACCACCAGGCAAAACGTGAGGTTTTTTTAAACTTTTTTTGTGTGTTTTTTTTTTGTTGTTTTTTTGAGACAGAGTTTCTCTTTGTAGCTTTGGTGCCTGTCCTGGAACTTGCTCTGTAGACCAGGCTGGCCTCGAACTCACATAGTTCTTCCTACCTCTACCTCCCAAGTGCTGGAATTACAGGTGTGCACCCCCACTGCCCCAAACTTGAGTTTTTTTAAAATAGAATTTTTCTCAGATTCCAGTTTACTTATTTGTAGCTATTTTAGTTCTAGGGCTCCCATAATGCTACAGATTGGATGGTTTAAGCACAAGAAATTATTTTCTCACAATGATGAGTCTGGAGGTGAAAGATAATGGTGATGGCATTTACTTAAGCTTTACTTGAGCCCTCTTTCCTTCCACGTGGACAGCTTCTTACTGTTCTAGACACTGCCTCTTTAGCACTTGTCTTAGTCACTGTTGTTGTGTTTTATTGTTTTGAAGAGACACCATGACCAAAGCAACTCTTAGGAAAGAAAGCATTTAACTGGGGGCTTGCTTACAGAGCAAGTTTTAGAGGTAGAGTCTACTATCCCTTATCATCATGGCAGGGAGCAGGGATCATAGCTTCATTCATGGTACTGGAGCAGTAGCTGAGAGCTACATCCTGATCCACAGGCCAGGAGAGGCAGATAGAGTCTAGGCCTGTTGTGAAACCTTAAAACCTACCCAGAGTGACATACTTCCTCCACACCTCCAAATCCTTGTAATTCTTTCAAATAGTTCCACTCCTCGCTTACCAGGCGTTCAAATATGTGAGCCTATGGGGGCCATTCTTATTTCCACCACCACAGTATCCAAACTTGAAGCGGTTTTTTTTTTTAGTACAAACACCAATCACATTGGTTTAGAGTTCCAGCTGTGCAATCTCAATTTAACCTTTATTATTATTTTTTGAAGCAGAGTCAGAATTTATTATGAAATTTTAAGGAGTAGGGGTAAGAGAAAGACATTCAGGAAGGAAGCAGATAGAATGTGGCTGTAGGAGTCTCACAGGATAATCACCCAACATTAGTTACATTTTAAAAGGCTTTGTTTTATATATAGTAATTCTAGATGGTAGAGCTTCAACCTGTGATTTTTGTGGGGACTGGCTTTTGTTGTTGTTGAGACAGAGTCTCTCTATGAAGATCTGGCTGTCTTGGAACTCACTATAAAGACCAGGCTGGCCTCTTAACTCAAAAGTGCTTGGGATTAAAGGTGTGTACCACCACACCTTGCTGTAGAGACTGTCTTAGTTACTTGGATTCCCCTGCTGCATGCCTGACTTCAGCTACTGACAGAATTTTACCCATTTTTAACTCACATAAATCTACTTTTTAAACCTTTATTTCAATACATATTTTTTTGTTTGTATGTGTATAAGTATGCATATTGTTATGGTGCAATTGTGGAGGTCAGAGGACAATTCTCAGGGCTCAGTTCTCTGTTTCTATTATAGGTTTTGTTTTGTTTTTTTTCAGATAGGGTTTCCTCTGTGTAATAGTTCTTGGCTGTCTTGGAACTCGTTCTGTAGACCATGCTGGCCTCAAACTGGCAGAGATCCACCTGCCTCTGCCTCCCGAGTGCTGGGATTAAAGACGTGCGATGCCACCACCTGACTCGTTTCTATTATAGGTTTTATGGACTAAGCTCAGCTTGTCCAGCTTGTCCAGTGAGTGCTTTACATGTTGAACTTTCTTACCAGCTTTTCCATATATTTTGTTTTTTATTGGTACACAATAATTACATGTATTTATGAGATAAATTCTGGCTTTTCATACATGTTTATAATTAGATTATGCCTGTCTTTTACCTCAACCATGCTTCTTTGTGTTGGGAATGTTAAAAATCCCACCTACACCAGCCATAGTGGTCCATGTGTTTAATCTCAGCACTTGGGAAGCAGAGCTCGGCAGATCTCTGTGAGTTTAAGACCAGACTGGTCTACAGAGTGAGTTCCAGGACAGCTAAGGCTACATAGTGAGACCCTGTCTCAAAAAACCAAAAGGAGACAAACAAGCTAAACCAAACCAAACCAAACAAAAAAACCCATCTATGAGCCCAATTAATTGAAATATTCAACTAACTGATTGTTGTCAACAATAGCTATCTTTCTATGCTATTGAACATTGGATGCAATTTCTCAATGCTGAACTGCATCCTAGTACATCTATTGCTCCATCTCCCATACCCTTCACAGGGTCTGGTAACTGCTGAACTCATTTCTTTTTCTTGTTTGAGATTACCGTTTTGATGTCTACATGTATTTTTTTGATAATTCTATAGAACCTCATTGTATGAAATACTGCTGCAGCAAGCATCATGTATATGTATGAAACATGAAGAGCCATTTTTTGAGTGGGACCTTCTAGGAAATTGTATATTAAATCTCAATAAATATTACCAAATGGTCTCACAGGAAATTTGGACCAGTTTATGTTTCCACCAGTGAGAGCATTAATTTCTCTACAAACTTAACAGCACTGAGTACCATCACAATATTGGCTAATTTTGGTGGTCAGGCTGACTTGACTGAGCACTGCTAAGGAGATTAGAAAAGCGTACTTTTCTGGGGTTGTCTGTGAGAGAGTTGCCAATGACCTATCACAAGGATTAGTGAATGGATTAGTGCCCTGATGGATTCATACTTTGGTGGCATTACTGGGAGATAGTGAAAAGTGGGGGGGGGGTTGGAGAAAATAGGTCGCTGGTGACGTTTCCTGGGAGGCTGCACATCCCCCTGGCTTTTACCCATCTTTACTTTGTTCTTTTCCACTACACCTGCCCTGCTCTGACACTTTGGAACCTAAATAAAAAGAAGGAATTCCTCTCTTTCAGGTGTTCTGTCAGGCATGCAAAGTAATAAATACAATCACAGGGAAAATGGTTGCCAGTCTGAAAGGTAGAAAAGGAATCTTGTTTGTTTTGCTTTGATAGTGGCTCACTGTAGCCTATATTTATTTGTTAAGCCTGTTGGCACTGTGTACATCTGGCATCCCCCTCTTCTCCATGACAAATTTCTAGGTTTCTCTGACTGTCTAAAAGAAGTGATGATGGTGTCACTTCAGTTTAGCCCTCTCATCATGGCATAGTTGCCTTCTCGTTCAGTTCCTTTGTAGGACCCATTTGTTTGGCTCAGCTTGGGAAGAGTGCTAGTTTTCTAGTTTGCTTTTCCAAAATTAGCCATCACTCAAAACCCTACTTTGGATTAAAAAAAAGATTATTTTTTTCTGTGTTTGTGTGTCTATGGTGGGGCTTGCAAGTGCTAGAGTGTGCAGATGTCGGAGGACAGCTTTGTGGATGGAGTCTGTGCTTCTACTTCAATGAAGGTTCTGGGGATTGAACTGAGGATACCAAGCTAGTGCAGCAAGTGTTGTTACTCACAGAGTCATCTCACCAGCCTGCAGTGCCTCCTTGAGTTCTTGGGTTCAGTCGTCTTTTCTTTTCTTTTTTTAATACAATCTCTTGCTATAGCTCAGGGTAGCCTATAACTCACCATGTAGTCCATACTGGACTTGTAGTAATCATTTTGCCTCAGGCTCCTGAATAATTAACTAGATTATAGATGTGAGCCACCTTGCCTAGTATATAGTATTAAAATGATATTAAGATACATTTCTGCCATTAAAATTATAGGAAAGATCATTTGAGAGTGTATGCTGTTCTTGTAGGACCTGAGTTCTGTTCTACCACCTAACATCAGGTGGCTAACAACCCCTTCTAACTCTTGTTCCAGGGAAACTGATGCCTTTGTCTTCCGTGGGTGCCTGCACTAACATGAATATACCCACACAGAACACGTAATTAAACATATAATAAGTAGCTGGGCAGGTGGTGGCACACTCCTTTAATCCTAGCACTGGGGAGGATTTCTTTGAGTTCGTGGCAAGCCTGGCCTACAGAGTAAGTTCCAGGACACGCTTCAAAGCTACACAAAGAAGTCCTGTCTCAAAAAATATATATATTAAGTAAATTGCCTTGTAAGCTCATATAGCTCCTTTTTTTTTCTTTTTTTATTTCAGACACTTTTTTATTGTTATTAAAAAAATTT
>LOJH01054937.1:0-11642 GCA_001685095.1 Ellobius talpinus | reverse complement strand
GTCTACACCTGAGCCCACCGTCTACACCTGAGCCCACCATCTACAGCTGAGCCCGCCATCTATACCTGAGCCCACATCTATACCTGAGCCCACCATCTACAGCTGAGCCCACCATCTATACCTGAGCCAGCCATGTACACCTGAGCCCACCATTTACACCTGAGTTAGCCACCTGATCCCACAAACTACACCAATGCCCACCACCTACACCTGGGCCAGCTACTGACCTGCTCTGATGATGGGCCTGTGGCTTCCTCTTGCCTGGTTTTCTTCTTCCCTCCCTTGTCTCCTATCCATATCTAGACACGACTCCCTGGAGACCTCCATGGACCTTCCTCTGTTCGCACCATCATCTCTCCCCACCTACAGTTTCCTACGTTACTTGACTCCAGGCTTCACTTCTGAGCACAGAACTTCTGCTCTACTTATCACCTCTGCCTGGGAGACTTCCATCTCAACTCAGTGTGTCCACGAGAACACTGACTCCCAGTGCTGCTCCTTCCACGTAGGAAACTGCACCTCCACTGAGCTGCCACGCACACCTGGGTATGAGCCCCACTCCTCTCTCTCCCAGGCCTCACTCCTGCAACCAGGAACTCCTGGTGCTCTCCCTTCTCAGTGATTCCAGCGTCCCCTGTCCTCTGGCAGTCCCTGCCTATGCCGTCCCTACCTCAGCATGGTGGACATAGGCCCTCTGTTCCCTCTGACCTGGTCCTGGGCTCCCTCTCCAATTGTTGCCACACCAGGCTTCTGAAGCCTGGCCTCTGCTCTGGCCACCTCTCTGCAGGGCCCTCCATGACTCTGGGTGGCCTATCCTGCACATTCTAGTGGCCCGTTTAGGCCTGGCAGGCCTGCGAGGCAGGGTCCAGTGGCATTTCCACTCCTTACGCCTACCACCTCAGCTCTGTCCAGTTGGCGTCCAGCCAGGCAGTGTGGCCTTCACACCCCACTTTCCTTCCCTGTGTGGGACTGGATGTGCTGGTCCCTATTAGGAGTGCCCTCCCCTGCTCTCTGGCGAAGCCCAGTGCCCCGCTCCTTTGTGATTCTGCTTGGCTGTCACGTTCCCTGCCAGGCCTCTGCTGAAGTGCACCACTCCACATTCTGGCTGGACATGTCCACCTGCCTGCCTGTCCACTCTGGCTTTAGTCTGTCTGTCCATCAGATGGGATGCCTTTGAGAACAGGCACTACCTTGTCCCCTGAGCCTGTGTAGGCCTGGTGTTCAGTCAGCACTCAGAGGCACCTTAAACGGGGAGGCCATGGGGCAATGCCCAAAGGGCTGGCCACCTGATGCCTGCAGGAGGAGGAGTCTGGATCGTGGCAGAGCTGAGGGGGTAGCTCATGGCCAGTGGCAGTAGCAACACCTCTCTGTGGGCCTTACCAGAACCCCACAAAATTCTGGCTTCTTTCAGGGTTTCCAAAGCATGGGCTGCTTTTCTGCCTCCAGGCCTTTTTATTGACCGCTAGGACCCCATCCCCCACCAAGAACAGAAAGATGGTAATGACCGGACTCCATACATGCTTTCTTTGGGCCTGCATTGTTCTGTGCTGGCTGCAGGAGGTAGCTGGAGGGACAGAAAGGACATGCTGATTTTGGAGGTGCTGTGTGAGCCTGTCATCGGGAACAGGTCTCCTTCCTCACTGGCGGTTATCTGGGGTCTGTCCAGAGAATGCTCAGCACATCGCAGAGTTGTAAAGCTGTGGGTGATCATGACATGATACAGGTAGACTGGCCATTTGAGGTCGAGGTTTCCTGGGTTCTGCACCAGGCTTGAGGCTGCTGCTGCTGCTGGCTCAGTCTTTATAAAAACAGGGGCGGTGCCCTCCTAGGTGGTGTCCAAAGAATTTCATTAGTTAGACCACGGAGACACCAACTGTGTCTTGACAAGATGTGCCAGGAGAGGGCATTGCTGCACAACATAGGAGCTTCCAGGTGGAAAAGAACAACATAGTTGCCAGAATAGAGCTGGACTCTCTATAAAAAGAGAGGTTCAGAAAGACACCTGAGGGTGCCAGGGAGGCCGCAGAGAGGGATGTCTGGGGGTGCCAGGGAGGCCGCAGAGAGCCCTTGTCACCCTCACCTACTCTCTTCTTCCACGGGTAACCTTCAAAGTCAGATCTCCCCTGTGCCACACAGACCACCTGACCGTGGAACCTCTGTGCAGTCAGATTGTTCTTTGGGCCACAAGCTCACAAATGACAATGCAGAGGCTCATTACGAAAGCTTGGCCTTAGCTTAGGCTTGTTTCTAACCAGCTCTTATAACTTAGATTAACCCACGTCTGTCCATCTCTGTTCTATCCTGCGCCACCCATCCTGCTCCCTCCATGTCTCCACGGGTCTCTTCTGCCTCTGGATTACCTGCTCCTACTCCCTCTCTCAGCCCAGAACTCCTGCCTATACCCCCTGCCTAACTCTTGGCCGTTCAGCTCTCTTTTAAACCAATCACAGCAATATGTTTTCACACAGTGGACAAATGTCCTCTGCTTGCCATTAATACGAGCCTCCTTGTGTCCATCAGCTGAGGAGAAAATTGGAGGGGAGTCGGGCAGTCCTCAGCCCTCAAAACCTGGTATAAAAGGAAGTACAGGAGCTCCAGGGTATAGCAGAGTTCTCTCTCTAGGAGTCCTTAGGGTGGGAATGGGCAGGCGGAGAGGAAGTGGGTCACGTTAGAGCTTTCCTGGATCTTCTGGCTGTGCAGTCCGGTTCCAGCTTGGCTCCCCCCTAGCAATCCCTCCATCTCTGCAGCCCCAGCCATGGCCCCTCTGCTAATGTCAGTCCTCAGAATCAGAAGCCTGTCTGCCACCCCACTGAGCCCGTGTCTTCACCTGCAGAATGGGATTACCTCTGAGGATCCGGCAAGGGGTTAGCTCATAATGAGTGCTCAGTGGAGGGAGGTTGGCAGCCTGGTTCTGAAGCACCACACTGAGGTAGTAAGGCACCCATGCCAAGAGGATTTATTTACAAAGCCCTGCTCCCTGTGTCCAGGCTTGTGACAAGCTACAGAAGGAAATATGGGGTTCAAATGGGGGATACTGGAGGAAGCCCCCTGCAGCCACTGGGTGGCACAGGCCTCTCCCTTCTGCTGCAATGAGAAAGGCAAGCCCAGACCCTTAGAGGGAGACACCAGAGTGGAAGATCAGGTCACCGGGCACCAAAAAGGTATGTGTGGAGAAGGGTGGGTTCTTCCTGTGGACCTCTGTGGCAAGAAGAGAGGATTCCCCCCTCACTGGTGATCTCATAGTAGAAGACCTCTTTCTACCTCAGAGAGGAGGAACAGTGAAAGTCTGAGGGCTGGGCACCAGGCCAGCTCTGGTCCCAGGGCAAATGGACTGATCTGTGGGGTCCTCTCTCCAGTTCTCTTTGTCCCTCACCGACTGGCAGGTTCATTCCCAGAAGTCCCTGCTGCTTTCACCACGGCACCTTCACAGGCTGGCAGCCCCAGTTTGGGGTCACTCCCTCAAGCCCCCTAGCACCGGGGAAGGAGGCTCCGGGCTGGTGTGAAGGCTTTCTTCAGGGCTTCTGTAATATGGTACAAATCCTGAAGCACCAAGAGCATGGTCCCCGGAAAAAGGCAGATCCTGGTTGCCGTCACACACGAACCCTCCCAAGAAGTGGCAGTAGGCTGGTAAGGGTGAAAACCCAGAGAGGAGGTCTGGCCCAGCCAAGGCAGACTGGATGAAGAAAAGCAAGGGGTCAGCCAGATTCAGGCCCAGATGCCAAGATGGACCCTGGCCCTATAACTCTACAGGGGCAATCGTGGAGGGTGGCAAGACCCAGGCCAGTTCTGCAGAGTGGAGAACCCTTGGTGATGTTGTTTAAACATTGAGGGATCCCCATGGGAAAGCTTGATACTGACCTTTGAACTCACTATCTACCCCACTTTCTCTGTAGTCCTAGATCCCATGCCAAGCTATGTGGTTTTCAGTAGGGATGCCCATGAGATTATAGGATAAAGATCTGGACCAAAAAGGCTTGGCACCTGCTTCCTGGGTGACTGAGGTCATGTTCCTTTGCTTTTTGAAGGGATTCCATTTCACTCATAAACAGCCATTGTCATGGGGTCATTAGGATTGAGTGAGACAGCACACATCCCAGTATCTGGGTGTCTAACAAATTTCAAGTAGTAACTAGGCGTTTCTATGGGCAAGCCCTGGTTTCAGGCCTTTCTTTGAATTATTGTATGTAATTCAATATCTCCAGAGTCACTTCCCTGAAAGGGAGGAGCTGAAGTATAGTTGGGCAGCCCCTCCTAGCCTCTGTGCCCATACTAATGTGCCATCAGGGACCTGGTCAAGGGCTCACTGGGGTATGGGCCAGGGACAGATGTGTGGAGCATTCCAGAGGTTTGGTGCTGCCTGCCCTTCTATAGCCTCTTCACACTCATCACAGGGCATCCATCCCTGGCTGTCACCTTGCAGCAGCCATCCTGTGCTGTGAGAAAGAGGTCTCTGGTGCCTTGAGGGGTGGTGCTGGGGAGACGCTCTTCCGGAGAGCGGTAGTACGGGAAGAAGCCACTGGGTGGCGCCGACTCCCCGAGGAACAGACCCTCTCCGGGGCTCCAGTCATCTTTGTGTCCTGCGCAGACTTCACACTGCTGGGTCAGTTCCTCCACGTCCAGGGGCTGCTCATGAGTGTGAAAGAAAGGCAGGAACTCTGAGCCCACCTCCGAGAGGCTGCAAGACCCAAGTGGCTTCTGGTCCGGTGAACTGGTGACCTGCGGTTGCTGGGACAGGTGTCCTGGGTCCGCCCCCTACAGGAGACTCAGAGAGATCAAGGCACTGAACTCAGCCTCATGGCTCTTCTGAGTTGTCTCACTGCTGCCTGCCTTGTCCCTAGTCCTGTCTACATTTTGGGGGAAGGGGTTTATAGGGCCCACGACTGATCAGGATTCCCCTCTGGGAAAGTCCAGTAGTGCTCCTAACCATGGCCTCAGAAAACCCTGGGCTCTGCGACCTCACCTCACTACTGACTCTGCTCAGTGTACCCTTGTCCCCTACACCCCCACTACCCCCCGGGCCCTCAGTCACACGGCACTTGACCCTGCCCGAGCAATGGGGCCCTCATCTCAGAGGAGTCTTCCCAGCTCCCAGACTTCCCAGTAGTGACTGTTACCACTTCTCTCTCACAGAAATGCCTTTTCTTCTATTCTGCACCTGAGGTGGTCACGCCCCTGACACTCAACAGACACTTTTCCAAGAAAACAAAACAAAGCAAGGACTAGTTCCTTATCCTACCCTCCTGGTCTCAGACCCCCTTAGCTCGGTTGGGTCCACACAGGCCTTCGTTTGGCCTTTGCTGGGCAGGTACTCGCCTGAACAATCTCTTTCCTGGGTGATGATTGAGTATGGTGCCCGGTTAGGGCTGCTTCCCTTACCTCCATGGTTCAGTCACATCACTGAGTTGACTGACACCCTTCCCCACTGAGGGCACTGCCCCTCTGGTGTACCCACCCTGCCCTGAAGCACTTGCCCGCACTGGGTTTTTTTTTTTTTTTGGCTATGCTGAATCCCATTAAATTATATATCTCATCGAGGCAAGGCCCATCTGTCTAGTTGGCGTCTGACTCCAGGGGATCCAGAAAAGCCCTGGTGTGTGGTGGGCAACAAAAGTGGAAGAAGGAAGGCTGGGCAGTACGGAAGGACATGGGGGCTGGAGAGATGGCTCAGAGGTTAAGAGCACAGCTGTTCTTCCAGAGGACCTAGACTCAAGTTCTAGCATGGCCTCGGTGGCTCACAACCACTTGTAGCCCATTTCTGACAGGATCCAATGCCCTCGTCTGGCCTCCACAATCCCCAGGCAGGTGTGCAAGCAGTGCAGAGATACCCATGTAGGGGGAGGGGGAGGGGCCATGTAAGCAAAACATGCACTCACGTGAGGGAGGGGGAGGGGAGGGAAGGAGAGAGTAAAAGAAAGAGAATGTCAAAAGGGCTTGCCTAGGATCTAAGTTCTTCCTGACTCAGGGTTGGTAGGGGAGGAGTCATGTCTTATGGGGAGGCAAAGAAGGGAAATGGGGGATTCCTTCTTGGCCAGGAGAGAACAGGGACCTGGAGCCTCCTTCCAACACTGCCCATTGGGACCATCTCGAGAGGCCTCAAGCTGCTCCAACTTACAGACTCTGGGCTTTGTGGGAAAGTCTATTATGAACTGCCCCCAGCTGGCTTTCCTGACTCCTCTAGGGGTTTCAACTCTTACCTCCCCTTCCTTTGTCACAGGCACAACTAGAACAGGTCCCTAGCTCCCTGAATGTCATCAAACTCCTAGGAAAGTGTTGGTCATGGAGACGAGAAACCAGAATGCACATTTGACATTCTTGATCCTACCCTTAATCTGGACTTGCCTCTTCTTGCACTGTCCTGGGGGAACAGACTGAGTGCTGTACCTGGGGGGGATACCCCATCTGCTCTTCACTGTACATGAACCTTGTACATGGTCCCTAGAAGCTACATCCCAGTCCTAACCCCTGGCATTGCGACCACGCCTTTATTTGTATGATCTATGCGATCAAGTCGAGATGAGTTCTACTGGGTTAAGGCCCGACTTCTATGGCTGGGAAACCTGGACACAGACACTCAAGGAGCATGTCATAGGATGACCTCATGTGGCAGAAACTGGAGTGCCCGTGCCATAGCTAAGGAACACCAAGTCACCAGCCATTACCAGAAGCCAGAAGAAAGGCACAGGACAGCTTCTCCCTTGGAGCCCCCAAAAGGACCTAATTCTGCGGACTCCAGGTCTCCAACACTGTGTGGGAGCAAACTGTCATCATTTTGCCAGGTTCACAGCACTTTGCTATAGCAACCGTGGGAACCTAATGTGTCAGTGGACCAGATGGCTCATCACTGGGTGGGAGACTGCCTATGGAATCCCCCTATGGCTACTCCCCCTACATCTTACCCTTCCTGCCATTGAGAGGGTGCTGACCAGGTCAGACTATTCTGGGTGGCAAAGATCCACACTTTTGTCTTTCCTCCTGGGGCCCTGGCTCCTCTTCACCTGCTAGGCCAGGATTGAAGGAGGCCAGGTGTGACTCTTCCAACTCCCCAGAGAGCTTCAGCAGAGAATGGCCCACCTGCTAGGCTGCTCATGCTCAAGAGCGCTCACCACGTACAGTCTACTGGAGTTGGCTGCAGCCCGAACGCTGACAGGCTTACACGAAGAAGCCTAATCCTCAAACTAGAGCTGGGGAGGTCAAAGCCCTCTCTCACAGCCTCTTCACCAGGCAACCCTGCGAGAAGATTCCACTGTGAAGTCACAAGGCCCATGCCAGGCCAGGAAGCCAGATGGCTCTGTTGCCATGGAAATGTCTCCCCTACACCCAGCACCTGCGCTCCTCACCTGCCTCCTCATTCAGCTTAATTCACAAGGCCCCAAGAGACCAGGGAAACCAAGAAAGAAAACAACTGCAGTTAGATCAACTCTTTCCTCTGGGGCCAGTGACTCACCAGAGACCTGTGCCCGGAGACCACAGGGTGACAGTTCTGGGGTGGAAGAAGGGAAAGGCCTCTGCAGGCCTGTCCACCAACTGCGGGACACAGGGTGAGCTGGCCAGTGCTGTGTGGATTTCCACTGACTGGATGCTCCAAACTCTCAGTCCCCTTGGGCTGTGGCTGAGGCACCCCAATGTGGCTCTTCCCAAGTCACCTGCAGAGGTAGCAGGTCCCAGGACTGACTATATAGGATTTGTTTCCTGTCACAGAGCTGTCATTCTGGTCCCCGTAGCACACCTAGTGCTCCTGCTCAGGGGGAAGGGACCAGCATTGCTGACCCCCTTCCCGTGGGTCTGCAGTCACTCTGGGCCACTCTCATGTGTGCTTCCTGATCCTTTCTGCAAGCTTTCGATTGGAAGAGCATCTCTGCTGTGTCAAGGGGGGCAAGCACAGACATGGGGAAGAACACTTTGAAGTTCTCTCCAGCCTTGGGTTGTGAACTCCTTTCCTGTCTGGGAACTCCCTTCCTGTCCTGCCCCATCTGTGGGACCTTGGTCTTCCACGGGACTAGATTCCAAGCAGTGTGGGACCAGTGGGGCTCTCTGGGCACAGGCACAGTTCTCTCAGGCCATACTGCATACTGAGGGCCTCTGCTGCTTGCTCATTTAAGGTGACTTCTTTTTTTTTTTTATTAGACTTGACTCTTTAATCTAGGTAGAACTCTTTTTCCCCCCATAAATGGGTCTAGGCCTTAATCTTATAACTGGAATGGCTAACTGACTCAATATTCATTGTAAATATTTCTCCCCCAAATTGACTTGAAATACCAAAATAGCCCAAATGATTAACTTTTAAAGCTCAAGTCAGTTTCTAGATTTTTTTAATATCCATCTCTTTGACTCTCTTGGTATATATATCATATTGTTTGTAATTTTCAGCCTTATTTACTTTTAGTTCGTGTTATATAGTCAATTTTTTTTAAAAAAGAAAGATCAACATTACTTAAGGCAAATAAATATTGTTGACAAATCAGTATGCCCATGGCATAGACCCCAAGTTATGCCTCCACTGATTCCCTAGCCCAAAACATTACTGGGTTTGCTTTTTAACTAAAAATTTTTATTTTTATTTTATGTGTGTGTGTGTTTGAGTGAATATATGTGCACCATGTGCATGCAGTGCCCTGGGAGGCCAGAGGAGGGCATCTGGTCCCCTGGAACTGAAGTTATAACTATGAGCCACCTGATGTGGGTGCTGAGCACCGAACTGAGATCGTCTGCAAGAGCAGCCAGTGCTCTTAGCCACTGAGCCATCTCTCCACCCACCACTGCCATCCCTTTTAAAACAGGGTCTCCTGTAGCTCAGGTTGGCCTCAGATTTGTTAGGCAGTCAAGGATGACCTTGAACTTCTGGCCCTTCTACCTCTGCCTTCACACTTGGTATTCCAGATGGGCACCATCACACCCAGATTTGCTTCTTAATACCGTAAGATCCCTGCTTCCTCTCGAAGGAGCGGAGTCATAAAGCAGTGACTCTGAGGGCAGAGTTCTCTTTTGTTGGCACTATGTAGGCTCATCCTTCTTGTGGCCTGTTCTCGCTCGCCTTTGCAGATGAGGAGAACATCTCTCCATGCTAGACCAAGGTTTCTTTCTCCACACAAGGGAGCACAGACCTTCAGTTTCCATGACAACCCTCGTTGCAACAGACGGCTGCATATGAGACATTGTGTCAGTATACCTTGTATTTCTATAGCTGGGATTCGTCTAACTAGACCATAGAGTTAATGTTTGTTTAAGTAAGACCTGACTGAATTATTTCCAAAGTGGGCGCACTCATTTGCACTTTATAGTCCCCTCTGTATTCTCCACTGAAAATTCTGATTTCTTCACATCCTTGCTGGCACTTTACAATTTTTGCCATTCTTGTGGGCTTGTAGCACTGACACATTTCAGGTTAGAGCTGTCTAAGTCATCATGGAGTCTTAGAAGTTCCCTCTTTCCTCCTGTGGTCTGTGGCAAATTAACCACTAGGTTCCCAGTTGGAGGTGCTGTGTAGGGAGTTTTGGAGGAGGAAGTACGTCCCTGGCGGCAGACTTGGAAATTAAAATCCTGCTGTTTCCAGTTCCTTCTCTCTACTTCATGCTTGCCATTCAAGATAGGGACTCTCAGCTTCCCACTCCTGCTACCAAGTCTGTCATTTGCTGCTGTGTCTCCCCATTATGATAGATTCTAGTCCCCCTGGGATCATGATTAACCTGTCCTTGCAGTGAGAATTCTAATTGGTCTTAAGAATAAAAGCCCAGAGTCAGATATCAGGGTAAATGTTGAAAGATCAGAGAAGTAAAGGAGTCACCCGTTCTCACATCTACAAAATCCTCAGACTGAAAAGGGGCTGAGCTCCTACCTCCTCCAGCCTTATATTCCTCTCTCCGCCCAGCCATGTCACTTCCTGTCTCCGCCTCCCTAGTGCTGGGATCAAAGGCATGCCATCCCAAGTGCTGGGATCAAAGGTGTGTGCCACCACTGCCTGGTCTCTATGGTTAATGAGTGGTTTAGCTCCGCTTTCTGATTTTCAGGTGAGCTTTATTTGTTAGTGCGCAAACTCTGGCCACACTTCCTTCTGTTGTTGCCGCTGGCCATTGTTTCATCGCGGAGAAGTAACCGATGCATGGATGACTGAAGAAGCTAAGAAACTTTGCAAGTGCATAATGCCAATTTATATATTTTCCTTTGTGGCATCTTTAGATCATTTGTTTATCCCCAGAACTTGCTCCGACTAAAGTGCATTCAATCAGGTTGTTCAAAGAGCAAATGTGGTCAGTGCATACACAGGTCCACACCCAGGAGGATGCCACCACAGTCAAGATACATTTCTGTAGCCCTCAGAACTTTGTGATGTACTTGTATAATCCCCCCAACTTCATCTCATGCTCCCTCCCATCCTCCCTCCCTTCTGTTGTGTGGCAGTTTCCTCTGAGGCTAAAACTTTCCATCTTGAAGTGAAGCCATCCTCCCAGGAAGTGCATTTAAACTCAGGACTAAACAACTCACTAGACTCAGGAAGTCCCTGAAACTGACCAGATACCATAGGCCCCTCCCTCCCCAAGCTTATAAGCAGTAGGGACTGCTGAGAGACAGGCAAGCTGAGCTGCCTGGAAGAGGCTCATCCTTTCTCCCTGTTCTTCAGATTGCATCTTTTCTGACCCACCTCACATGCACCCTTTTTCCTCGCTGTTGCCTTCTCCCACGGGATCATGCAGGGGACATTTAAGTTCCAGCTTTATATTTTTCAATCCTAACATTTCTGTTTGCTCTTTTTGAAAGTATTTGAAAGTTCTCTGTGGACAAATAGCTTCTTTCTCTTAGTATATTTCTCGGGATCCGAGGGAGCATGCTTTCACCACAGCCTCTTAGAAGTCTTTGTCTGGCAGCCCTGACTCACCTTGGGATTTAAATGTCTTCTTTGCCCCTGAGAACTGGCCGTGATTTCCTGGCTCTTTGCACACTAGGTAGATTTGGATTATCCTAGATGGGATAATGTCACGGAGTGCAGACTTTGGGTTCTGCCCGCAGTCCCCCATCTGAGGAGCATTAGTGTTATGTTCTAGCAGGTCATCGGTTTGCTTGGTTCAAGCTCAGGTTCAGCTTTGCCTTGTGTGGAAAGCCGTTCCAGGGTCAGTTGCTGTACTGATTTGGGGCTGTCCCAAGCATGCACTATACTTAGCAAGTGGGCTAAAGAGATGTGCACAAGGTTTACATTTCAGTTTGATTCTCAGTTTGATTCTGCTGCCTTGGATCTCTGTGATTTGTGCACAGCACAAGGGCCAGGTTGCACCTCTTGCACGCTTTTTGGCTCTCTATATCCCTGGATATTCCTTACACCTTTTTCCCAGGAAGGCTCCCCCATCACATTCCTTTGACTGATAAAAGGGAACATTTCTTGTGGAATAGCCTTCTGCCTCTGCTGCTTCTATGAGAAGTGGGGGAAGGAAGAAAAACAGAAGAGGGAGGTGTGAGAGAGAGGAAGATAAAGAAGAGGAGGAGAGGGGAGGAGGGGAGGAGAGAGGAGGGAGCATGTCTGTTCAGTTTTTCTTTTTTTCCAATCTGCATTTGCTCGCCTTTTCGGGCTCTCACATAGCAGCTTGTAGATTCTTTAAGATTTTTTTTAAATATTTATTTATTTACTATGCATACAATATTTTGTCTGTGTGTTT
>LOJH01054935.1:3658-15606 GCA_001685095.1 Ellobius talpinus | reverse complement strand
CTTCTCCTTTTGTTTCTTTTTCGAGACAGGACTTCTATATGTAGTCTTGGCTCTCCTAGAACTCTGTACACCAGGCTGGCCTTGAACTCAGAGATTCACCTGCCTCTGCTTCCCAAGTGAGAATACTGGAATTAAAGGTGTGCACCGCCACTCTGTGGCCCCAATATCATCTTTAATTCTTCAATACCTTAAAACTTTCATTGTAGAAGTCTTTTGTATCATTAATTAGATTTATTTTAAAGTATCTTATTTTTTGTTGCTAAATATTACTATATTTTTTACTAAAGTAGGATTTCAATGTATGAAATAATTTTGGGAGGCATCACATGTATACAATATAATAGCTTCTCATACTAAGGTACTACCTACTCCTACTCATCTAGAATTTCAATTTTATTATTTTAAAATCCTTTACTAACTTCATATTGGTGTTATTCCTTAAATTTACTTTTAGTTTTATGTATTTTAAACATTTCTATTTTAATTTATAAGTAGAACATTTTGCCTCCAGCCAAATTGGAAGGGGTCCCACCATGAGGCTCACTTGTGTGCAGCTCTGGCCTGCAGAAATGTCAAAGACCAGCTTCAACAAGGATACCACTTGCCAGGGTTGGAGTATGGGGATTTAAAAAATAAGTAAAGAGAACAAAGATGTGAGTGAAAATAATAAACAGAAACATAGGATAGCATTAGGAATATTCTGGTGAACACTGAAAATTACTCATGTTTAATTTCCATTTACTTAAATACCCTGATCCCAAAAGGTAGAAGTAAGATTAAAAAAAACTGCATTAACATGATATAAGAAATGAACAGATCACTTGAAGGATTGTGGGCTACTTTCTTAGTTAAACATTCCGTTGCCAAAACGACGTTCACACCCTAGACCAAAACATTCTGTAATCAAACACTCCCTTGGTGGAATCCATAGATGTCTCCCTAAGGGAGTAGGAACCTAGTTGGCTCCTTAGACGTTCGGTTGGAGTAGAAACAGATCTACCTGAAATAACAGGACTGGATATTAGCCACACCTGTTTGAAATGTTGACAATAACCTTGAGAGAGCAGAACTCTCTGGTCTAAATCAGGGTGGAATGGCCCCTTGACCTTTGTTTGAGGTAGAAACAGATCTACTTCTTAATACCTGAAATGCCAGGTCTGGATATTAGCCACACCTGTTTTCTGAACTGTTGACAAGAACCTTGAAGGAACAGAAGTAAGCTCCAGCTCTCTGAGCTTTAGTCAAGGTAGAATGGACCCATACCTGTGGGCCCTGTCACAGAAGTCAGATCATTACCGAACACGGGGAACAGAAGAGAAAGGGGAAGGCATGTTAACCGTGTCAGTCTTTTTATGATCTCCAAGCCATGTTGTGACAAGGGTCCACACAGGTATATTTCTTTTTTCTTTTTTAAAAAAATGTTACAAAAGTATAGGATGTGCGGATTCTTATGTAGAACACTTTGCATTACTTTTAGGGAAATGGAAGGAAGGAAAGCTACTTATTAACTCTGAGAGTGGGTATGCCCTCTGAGTATGATCAAATTTGCTGTTCTGTAGAGGAAGAGGCCATTGGCTGATGTTGGGAACCTTAGAAAGGTTCAAATTATGGTTATTAACTTGAAAAGCCCTAACATATAAATGATTACAGAATGTGATAATTTAGGGGCGTCTCAAGGAACTTCGGTATCTTAGAGACAGTGAAGAATCTTGTCGAGAATATAGTAGGGTCTTTAAAAAATATAGTCTGGAGCTCAGTGGACAGAAGGACTTTAAGGATGTGTGGTAAGTGTAGGCTATACATAGTTGGTAGCTACGGGCTAACTTTGCAATCTGTAAGATAATTCCTCTCCGCCTTTCCTTGGCCTCTTGTGGTTTGCCAGGAGTCTTTGGTATTCCTTGCTTTGGGACTGCATAACTATCCTGTGTGTGCTGTCACATTGTGTTCTTCCAGTGTGCATGTGTTCACATGCATGTTTTCTTAAAAGAAACCCAGAAGTAGTCAATGACATCAACCTCCTCCAGTATGACCTCATCTTACTTACTACTTATTACATCTGCAACAACTCTTATTTCCAAATAAGGTCATGGTTCTGGAGTGCTGGGGATGTGGTAAGAATGTAATGGAACTCTTAAAGGAAAGAGATAATTCCATTCACAAAAGCAATAAATGTATGAGGTGCGATGTCAAAGAGCTTGTTGTAGTTTGCATTTAAGGAATGATCGGTGGCTTTTGACAGAGCTGAGATCAAAATGAAAGTGAAGTTCACAGCAGTTGCTGAGAGAGTGTGAAGTCAAAAAGAGTCCCTGTGAGTGAGAGAAAGGAATAATCAGGGAGTGGCAGAAAAATGAGGGGTTGAGACTCTCTAAATATTCTAGCTGGACTATGCAGGGAACGGGTCTTATGGCAGCAAAGACATTTAATAAAATACTAAAGAATTAAATGTTCTAGCTCACCAAAATTTGTATTTCTATAGTTATTAAAATAACCCTGTGTCAGGTTATATGCTTTCTATCAATATAAGCTCCTAGACTATTCTAGCCAGTACTAAAACACGTATATTGACATCAGCTTATCAGATATCTGCACATATGTATATATTCACATGTTTATTGATATACACATAAATACACATTTTTTCATACTTTGTATCATTCCCCAAGGTTGAAAATATTGCTCAGTTACAGAAGGTAACAAGTTTGTCATAAAGTAGTAGTCTAGAATGGAAAGGGCATTTACAGTTTACAACCTGAAAAGATGTTTCTTTCCTTAGAGTCTAGAAAAATCACTATATTTCATTTTTCTATGATTAAGTAAAAATGTTGTTCAACATTTGAGTTCATGGAAGTATGCAGACTGCCTGTTTTACAAGCACAAAACCCTGGGTTCAGTTCCTGGAACTACAGAAACAAAATTGAACTCCCTTTGTCCAAACGTGGCAAGACAAATAAATCATCAGCTGTATTTCCAGATTGCTCTTTTCCAAGCATATCTCCTCCATTTAAATATATTCTCTGTGCCATCTTTGTTTTCCAGCAGAAATGGAATGTTTTCTATTGGTTATTAGTATGTTCATCAATTAGTTAATCAACATTGTAACTGCATATTTCAGGTTGTTTGATTTAGAAGAGTATTTGCTTCCAATAAACTTCTGATTCATGTAAATGACATAGAAATGAGCTCCAGTTTCCTTTCCTCGTCCCCTCATGAGACAGCAAACACTCGGTAAACAAACATGTGCTTAGCACTTCTTGGTGGGGCTAAACGACCGCTTCGTTCAACTTTGGATCTGGGACATTTTTCTTTCTAAGTCGTTGAGTTTGTCCTGCTGAAAGCTCTGGCATTTGTTGTTTTTCAGAGAAGCCATACAGCCTGGAAGGGGGAAAACATCCTTGCCAAGTTCAATGTTGCCCCCCTCAGGAGCGGCTCCGCAATGGAAACCGGCAATTACCACCCAAGGGTTTGAAGTGCCAAGGTGCAGTCCAGCCATTGAACTTCATGCTAAAGAGCAAATGAACCAAAGTAGCAGAGAAATCGCTTTTCCCTGCCTAAGCTGGAGGCCCAAACACACACTCTCTGCTTGAACAAGCAGAGCCACCCCTGCCACTGGGGAAAGCCGATGCTTCCACAGCCTGGGAGGCAGCATTTTCTGTAACAGGGGTTGGCAGACAGAGGGACTTTTCTCGTGCCTCCCACTAGCTTGCTTTTTTCTCAGCTTAAATGGGCAGCCTATAATCTCTTTAGGTTCACCTTTGGGAACTGCCCTCTGATGGCTTTAGGTGAAGGGCCGTGTCTGGTCTTAGGAGGCAGAATTAATGTAGTTGACACTGAACGGACGCGAGACTTTGGAACTTTCTGGATGGCATGGTTGCTTACCTTCTTGTTATCAGCCTGAAAAACTTATTCAAGTGACACGTTTTCAGTCCCCTGACTGTCTCATGACCGACTGGAAGGTATTAGGCAAAGCTCAATCCAGGAAGGTATTAGGCAAAGCTCAATCCAGGAAGAGTGTCATAAAGTTTTGACTGGACTCTGCCTCAGGAAAAGTTTCCCATGTTCATACCGCTGAGTCTGAGAAGTCAAGGCTTTCCTTTGCCTTTTTAATGTCCCCTTTGTGATGCTGGGAAGGCACACATAGTAGGGGAACGTTCCGTTACTCAGGTGTATCCCATGCCTGAAGGATTAGTGGTTTATTAAAAAAAATAGTCATGTTCTTAAGCTCACGTACGGAACTCCGTGTAGCAGATTCCTTCCTGGTCTTCCTGAGAGGATGCGAAATGGAGGAACCACGGACTCTTTAAAGGTGGATGGAGGAATGAGGAAGGACTAGTTTATATGGGAGAGACTAAACAAAGGCTAAGTCCATACTAAAATGGTTGCAGGTCTGTCCTGTTCTTCCACGCCTGTCCAAGCTTGCCAGGCAATAGACCCTGGAGTCTTTTGAAGATGAGTGTCTGCTCTTTGCTGTGATTTGACTGTCACTCTTACAGGGCATTCACTGTCTGTTCCACAAATCATAATTTCACTGGAAAATACCAGTGCTTTTATTTTAATAGCAAGCTTTGAGCATTTGCTTGATGGGCAAGATGTCTTTGTTAGGCACAAGAAAGAGTATTAAAATATATAAAGCAATAAAATATTTGTTTTATGTAAAAAAGGAATACTCAATTATTTTATTTACATTCCCGCACAACTTGTGTCAGGCTGCCCCATGCAATTTTGTTTCCTAAAGGATAGGCCTACACTCTGACCTCCCATAGAGTCGACTGACAGCAGAAACAGATTCAGCCAAGATTTTCTCTTACTATGCATAATTATTGTCAGTTTTCTAGAAGAAGACAAAAGGTAACTAGTCTAAAGATATTGGACAAAAGTGATTTATTATTTAATTAAAAAAACCCTTCATGTTTTTGAGATTATCAAAAACTTTCCCTCCTCAGGATAAAATGAAAATAACAAACCAATTGGTTGTATAATTTTAGGTGTTACTTTACCAAAAATATGAATCATTAAATAATTGAATATTTTTTAATGATCAAAGGCAGTCAAGACACAGAAATTTCCTTAGGGATTTATATTTGCATGGTGCATTTAATTTAGTTAAAAACAAATGAGGACAATCCCAATTAATTATAGAAAGTTAAGCTATGTTTTAAATATAGATAAATAAGGGGATTTTCATGCTTTTTATATTAAAGGCAGAAATGGGGCAGAAATCGGAGTGGCCAGCAGGGGGCTTTTTAGGCTGCTGTTTACCTTTCAATGAAGGAAACTAAAAATCTACTTTACTCTTATTTTTGTAAGCAAGGAACAGTTGGGAAGCGAACGCTACAGTGACTTTGCTGGTCCAAACTGTGTAGTTCCCTTGGTTTAGTTATTTCCTCTCTTCCTTTCCTTTCCCCACTCCTCTTTCCCAAGACCTGGTAGGTATGACCCCTGCTGGACAGAGTAAGCACTCAGATTCCATCCTCACCCAAAATTCCACCTCTGCACACTTCCTGGGGAGGAGTTGGAGGATGGTGCTCCCAATAGATATAAATTAAAACTTAATTCGAGCAAAAGGAAAAAAATGTATTTGAGCTATATGGATACGGGCTAGTTACAGAAATTGTCTTTATCTTCACCGTGCATTTGGGAGGATTGGAGCTGTAACTCTGAGGAGCAGACAAAGAGTTTGACAATGGCAGTCTAATTTGACACTCTTTTTGGCTCCTTTGATTCATTTGTGTTGCTGATGCTGTTGTTTTGAGGACAGAGCTTGCTGTGTAGCTCCAGTTGGCCTTGAACCCACATCCTCCAATCTCAGCCTGATGAATACCAAGATATTAGACATGAGCCACTTTGTCTGGTTTTAATGCAACATTTTAAAAGAATGTGTTTTCTCAGCAAACTGGAAGTGTGTGAAAGGCCTCCACACTGGTGAGGCCATCTATTAACAAGTTCTCATTGATTCTGGAATACAGTTCCAAATGATCTTTTCAGACATTCAAAAAAAATCACTTTTTTTTCTTTTTCTCTGAATCTATCTTATAAGTGTAGGCCCAGTGTCTTGTAAACGAGGCAGAGCAATTCACAGAGACTGAAGAAAACCTAGACATTTTGTGTTAACTGACTGAAATCTCAAGAGAAGCTGAAGCTGACCTCATCTGATTTTTCAAATAAGAATTGAGTCTTGACAGAGACAGCCAACAGTATTTCTAAAATTAGCTTAGATGTTCCAAGTAATTCAAAAGCCAGGAATTCTCAGCTTAATGTGCAGGGCTCAAAATTATTTTATGAGTTTGTTTCAGCTTAGAGAAAATGAAACTTGGTTGAAATAAGGCGGATAGTCGAAACCAGCTTCCTAGGGTCACACTTTCCAAACTGTGACACACGGCATCAGGACAGGGGTTATTGTGACCAGAGAATGATCCTGTGGCTTTTTCATATGGTGACAATTGAAGCATAGATTGGTATAGACAGTTATTGATTTAACTGACAAGTAATTGTGTGCCTCCTTACACAGGACCTTGTTGTAAAGTACAACTTAGAATTCAAATGATCTGTGGTCAAATACATTCCCTGAGATCCCTACTCTCGGGGCGATGGTTTAGAAAGCTGGGCTGTTGCTAGGTGAGTAGAAAACCAAGATAGAACCAGTATAAATGTGATGAGTGATATGGCAAACAAGACTACAGAAAGACCCCTCACATCTTGTGCCCTGTGAATATGTAGCAAGAGGATGGCATACAGGAGCAAACAGGCAGGGGGCTGAGGAGGTGACTAGCTCCTTCAGTATTTCAGCACTTGCTGTGTAATTGTGAGTACCCTAGTTTGATGCCCTGCACCCACATAGCTGAGTGTGATAGCTCTTGCCTGTAATCTCACGGTTGGGCAGATAGAGACAGGCAGACTCATGGGGCTTGCTGGTCAACCAGCCTAGTTCAGTTGGTGAGCTCTCGAATCCTGAGTGACTGTTGACCTCTGGCCTTCACACTCATGTATATACATCTGTCTATCTTAACTGAATGCAAAGAGAGAGGCAAAAAGAAAGAAAGATGGGAGGGAAGGAAGGAAGGAAGGAAAGAAGGAAGGAAGAGAAGTCTTGTTTCAAATACCAACTCTAAATCTTGGATTTCCTAGTTTTCAGAATAGTGAAAGAAATGTCCATTGTTCATTGGCCACCCATTGTTTAGAATTTTATTACAGCCCGTCACACGGACAAATACAATTAAGTCATCAACTTTTAAGAAAATTTGAATATAAAGGTCCAGTATAACTGCATTATCCTCAAATATATCAGCAAAATACTGCTTGGCAGGCAAACAATCAGATTTCTTATCTTTTCAGCATGGCTGGCTGATGGGATGTCTAGCAGGTCAGTTAACTTTTCATGCATTAGTAAGATTGGCCAGAGTTTTAGCCAGATTCAGTAATTATTGGACAATTGATAGTATAGAGTTGAATATTACTTTAGATAATTTGTGTATATAAAGGCATACATATATAACTGAAGTGTTTTTTTTTAAACTTAAGTTTTTTTTATCAAAAGCTTGGGATCAAACTGAAAGGAAAAGGAGGGAGAGGGGGCAGAAGCAGAAGTATCATGACTTGCTGTACAAGAGTTACGGTGATTTATGTCTGCTTGCATAGCTTTGTCCTTTACCACATCTTTGTTCTCAGGGTTATCCTTCAAAACAGGGAGGGAATGTATTTTTATTACTGAATGATTTAACCAGTGGCCACGATTATATGACTTATAACCTTGGATTTTAAGATTGTCTTTAGGCATAATTTGAGGCAGGAATTTAATAGGTTCTTTGCCTGGTCCTAAAAGAACAGGTCAATAAGAGAAGAATTCTTTACCTCATTGCAGGTTATAAGACAATTCCTGGGAATGATGTTGCAGTGAAATCACTTGGTCCAAATTACTACTGACTATCGGTGCAACTGTCGCAAGGAAAAGATGCCCTTTGCTGCTGTCACCATCCTCTGATGATCACGTGTGGAAATGCGCAACCCTAAATCTCCCAGTACCCTTTCCTCTAAGAAGTGCTATGTCACTTTCTTTTCTTTTTCTGGATTTGAATGTGAATAAGAAGTAAAAGTTAGGGCTGGAGAGATGGCTCCAGCTTGAGAGCAGTGGCTGCTCCTTCAGAGCATCTGGGATCAATTCTCAGCACACACTTGGCATCTCACAGCTGTCTAGAAACCCATTTCCGGGGGCCTCTAGCACCCTCTGCTGTCCTCCTTGGATCCTGAGCATGCAGGTGCAGGGCTAAACACCCATGCACACAAAAGAACACTTTAAAAATTTTATGAGGAGCAAAAATTAACGTATATAAACATACATTCACCGAGCACAGTTCTCCTTTGAATTTTCTTTCTCTAACTGTCTTGTTTTGAAAAAATCTTTGACCAATTGGAGAGATAACATCAGTTAAGAGAACTTACTGTTCTTGCAGAGGAACTGACTTTAGTTCCTAGCACATCTATCAGGTAGTTCATAACCAACTCTAACTCCAGCTCCAAGGGACCTGACACCTTCTCCTGACACCTGCACAATGTACACACACACATACACACTTGAAAATTAGACTATAATAGAGAAATGTTATAATGAATTGGAAGGTTGACCCATTCATTGGACAGCAACAAGTTTTAATTATATTTTTTAATCTTGTTGCAGGATATTTGGTCACAGTATGAATGTAGAAGTTTCGTTATTTAAATAAAATCAACCATAGGTCAAAAGGCAGAACAAGCAACCAGTTGGCTGGAAGTGACCATAGAGAGTGAGAGGAAAGTCAGGAAGTTGGAGAGAGAGAGGCACAGGAAGTAGAAGGGAGGGAGATTTGGTTGGAGGAGTTTGGTTTCAGACAACATATGAGAGAGTCCTCTTTCTGAGACTACCTGTGGAGGAGAAAATTCACTCAGCTGTTTTCACTGACCCCATGAGCTAGCAGATTTTATCCAAGCATCTGGCTCCAGAGTTTTTCTTGGTAAAACAGAACAATAGAGATTTAGTTAAAACAACATTTGCCTCCCTGCGTGGAAGTGTCTAAGGCAAGTGGCAGCAATGGCAGGATGCAAAGACTCCCCCAGGCCTCAGCAGCAAGGGGTTGGCTTTGGAGGCACACTCCAGTAAGGGGACGAGGGCACCCCTAACCTTCCATGAAGAACATTTTACCCTAAAACCAGGAGGGAAAGAACAGAGACTTATAGGGCTTTCATTTTGTTTTTTAAATAACACAAGTCAATGATGAGCTTTATTTAGTTATCCTTCAATTCACCTAAAAGATGTGTAAATAATGGAGATTGTTAGTGTATTTGGGGACATATCAAGATTCTATACCAGGGGCTGGAGAGATGACTCAGTCATTAAGAGCAATGGCTGCTCTTCCAGAGATCCTGAGTTCAATTCCCAGCAACCACATGGTGGCTCACAGCCATCTCTAGGTGTATTTGGTGCCATCTTCTGGCATAAAGGTGTATATGCAGATAGAACACTCGTACATTAATGATTCTAGATCAACTAATTTGAAGAGGAAATATCTTTTGCCGATTTTATCCCCACTTCATAAGCCACAATTGCATTATTAAAATTTTAATAAATTGAATGTCCATTTAATTATTACTCAGATCATTGTATTTCAAAATTTTTACTTTTCTAATTTTTCTCAACCTTTAGTAAGGGAAAAAGCAAATGCATAGGAGTCACTTAAAAAAATGAAACAAATCCATAAACAAACCCTAAAAGCAAGCAAAACTCCTAATGTATTAGTAATCTATTACGTGTAGAGGTTTAGAATAGTGGTCATCTGGTTCAGTATTTCTCAACCTGTGGCTCATGACCCTCTGGCAAATCTCTATTTCCAAAAATAGTTATATTACTATTCATAACAGCACCAAATTTACAGTAAGTAATTTTATGGTTGGGGTTCACCACAACATGAGGAACTGCATTAAGGGGTCACAGCATTAGGAAGGTTGAGAACCGCTGATCTAGCACCTCACAGCTCCCGTGGGCTAGGAATTCTAGAGAAAACTAACCGGATCTCCTGCTTGGGACCCTTCACCACTCCAGCCACATGTTTTCTGGGGCTGCCGTCTCATCAAGTCTTCAGTGAGGAGGGGTCTACTTCCAAGTTCACTTACAAGGTTTTGGTAGAATCCACCTCGTGGCAAATTCTTGGTCCGAGTACCTCAGCTGCTCTACTCTTGGGCAGAGACTGGCCTCAGTTATCGCCTCTTCAACATGATAGCTTGTTGTATCAAAGCTCTCAAGCGTGAGAGAATGTTAGAAGTGTCAGTCTTTATAGCCGATGACTGAAGGGAATCCCATGACTCTTCCTAATTCTGTGGACTGGAAACAAGTTGTGAAGTCTAGAACACGCTGAAGGTTAGAGGGGCACGTAGGACCTGATGTCCAGTGGGCAGCAACCACGAGAATCCATCTTAGAAGTGGACCTGCTACATCTGGAGTCATCCAGTTATTGCTCTACTTACAAATAAACATTTGCAAAACAAATTCCTTATCTATCATATTTAATTATTCACATAGTAAAATGACATACAAATTTATTTATCATATTTAATTATTCACAGAACAAAATATATTTTATTTATCTATTATATTTAATTATTCACAGAATAATATTCCATACAAATACAACACATACTAACATTTTAAGGCATGTGCATGTGCGCACACACACATATACACACACCCCAAAACAAATTACATAAAAATTTCATGAAATGGTTAAAGATTCCTCCCTAGAGAACTCTAGCAGAGTTAATGTCCAACAGTGTATTGTTTTCTTCTACTAAAGAGGAAAAATGAGTTCTAATTGGCCTGCTCTGCTTGATAATGGGGAAGATAAGACGCAGAAAACAACATTATTGCCAAACAATGAGAGGTTAAGGTTAAAGAATAGCATAGTGTGTACTTGTAACTGGTACTTTCCAAAATACTATTAAAACATATATCTTGAGTTCTTTGATTTTTAATAGCTTTGCAGTAGCTAGATCTGGGGAGTCAAAAATCTTTCTATGGAGTGTAAAGTGAAGAAATTCCATCATCACGAATTCTCTGTAGTTAGCACTAAAAGGAAGAGACTATTTCAACAGAATGGCACGGCTGCAATGGAAGAGGCAAACCCAGCCCAAATCAGGTGAGGAACGCTTTGCTTCTGACAAATGGAGGGAGGCAAGGACAGACATTCCCAGTGCTCGCGAAGATCAGGTTCTATCCCCATCTCAGCTTACAGGTGGACACCACCTTTTCAGTTAGACAGAAGCCTGTGACGAATAACAAACAAAAGAGACATGCTGCTTTCTAGTCCCAAGCGCAGAAGAATGCAGCCCAGCTCTCCAGGCTCCCTTTCCTCTAGTGCTCAGTGACTTTCCGGGTCCCTGCTAACCTGTTCTCTTGGTTGCCTATAGATAAAAGAAAGACCCTGTTACTGGCCAGTCTTGGATAAATACTTGATCTCAAATGGTGACCATTATGCTAAGACAATTAATCTTATTTTTAAATTAATTCTGTAACAAACTCCCATGAATTGAGTGGCTCAAAACTGAGCACACTTATTATTTGCTGTTCTGAAGGTAAGAACACCAAAATCAAGCTGCATTCAATCGTGAATCCAATGGCTGCTGGTGGGAGAGTATTTTCCTTGACTTTTCAACTTACTTTTTTTTTCTTTTCTCTCTCTCTCTCTTTTTTTCAAGACAAGCTGATGTGGGATTCTCCTCTGTATGCTGTGAATACCATTGGTTAATAAAGAAGCTGTTTTGGGCCTGTGATAGTGTCGAACAGAACCAGGTAGGGAAAACTAAAATGAATGCTGGGAGAAAGAAGGCAGAGTGAAGAGAAGCCATGTAGCCCTGCTAGAGACAGATGCTGAACTTTGCCAGTAAGCCACAGCCCCATGGCAATACACAGATTAATAGAAATGGGTTAA
>LOJH01054932.1:0-11948 GCA_001685095.1 Ellobius talpinus | reverse complement strand
GGAGGTGGAAATTTTTAATAATAATAATAATAATAATAATAATAATAATAAAAAGAATTTCCCAAGGATTCAATAAATATTATGACAAAAATAATTCCTAGAAACCGGGACCAGTGATATGGCTCATTGGGCATAGGCACTTGTCATGTAAGCATGATGACTGGGAATGAACATAAATGTGGAAGGTGAGAACTTACTCCACAAAGCTGTTTTCTGTGCTCCGTATGTTGCTGGCATGTACATGTGCCCCACCACCCCCACATGCACATGCGTACACACACACACACATACACACACACTTAAAAAAGAATCCCTATGAATTATAAAAAAAAGTTTGGTAAAAAACTTTCTTCTAATCAAATAAGTAGGGACTCTAACACCAATGTTTGATAAATTACAAAGAAATTGATAACAAAACATCTGCAAGAATAAATAAGATAGTATGGTTAAATCTTGCTTTAACATACTAATTGTGTGTGTGTATGTATGTGTGTTTTGTGTGAATGAGTGTGTGTATATGTGTGTGTTACTAGAAATGGACCCTAGGGTCTTAAACATGCTAGGTTTAAGATTGTTTCACACACCCCCTGTTGGGTTTCTATTCAAAGCCCTAACAGTTTTCTTCTTTGATTTATTATTTTCTAGCTATCAATAATATATTCTTACAGCAAAAAGTGATTTTTAAATCCGTGATAAGTATAGAGAATAGGCATGTAAAACTTGGAATCAAATAACTACTGTTATCATGGTAAGCCTTGTCAAAATTTTCTCATGGTACTTGGGTATGTTCCTGGGAAAAGATGGATCTTTTGTAATCAACAAATCAGTAAACTTCTATGGCACTTTTCTAGCTTGAAGTAATTCAGAGAAGTGCTTTTCAGTGAGAAGGGCATCAGTAGCTGCAAAGAAAGTTGTTGAAAGAAAGAATGTTTTAAAAGTGATTGGAGCCCAATAACATGATGTTTCTTTTTAAATATTTGTTCATTTTTATGTGTACAAGTGTTTGCCTACATGTGCAGATTGCACCATGTTCATGCCTTCTTTCCACAAAAGCTTCAATAGGGCACTCAATCTCCTGGAACTAGAGTTACAGGCAGTCTTGAGCTGCCAGATGTAGGTGCTAGGATCTGAATTTGATTCCTCTGCTGGAACACCTAGTGCTCTTAAGTGCTGGGCCATCTCTCCACCCCTGTATACTACTTCTACCCAGTGCTTGTGGTCCAGGCTGAAAGTCTTTTCTGACATAAAGTACATTGATAACAGAGACTGCAGATGTAAATAAAAACCTAAACAAAGTGGTATCATCCTTTCTTCTGAACAGCATGACCTGCAGAGATGGAAACAAACAAACAAAAACCAGTTTCTAAATGACACTTTATCCTGAGGTGTGACTCAGGGATAGAGTGCTTGCCTACCATTTGTTAGGATCTGAGTTTGATCCCAGCTTCATATACAAATAAATTTAAATGAAATTAAATGACACTATTTTGGTGCCACAAGGGAAACTAACACAAGAAACAGTAACAACAACAACAAATAAATGTTCTGTTTCAGATCTGAGTATATCTTGTGCATTTATTGAACTTCACTTCCTTACTAAATTAGATGGCTATAGAAAGATAAAATTCCTTAAGTTTACAGATGAATAAAGGAAGTGACAGGATAGGAAGTTGACAAAGTCAACGAAAATAAACAGTTGTTTGAAAATACCTACTTTCCCCCTTCCACACCTTTTTGCAGATAAAGCACCTGGCTTGACCAATGAATTTCACTTCTTTAGTGTTAAATACTATCCAATTTCATTGGCATAGAATATCCACCTCTTAGTTTCCAGAATTCATTTGGGTTGCTGAGGTTATGTTAGTCCTACTTGAAGTATCATCATTTCCATTCAACTGGGATCTAGTTAGAACTTGGGAGTGCAAGATGACCTCTTATCCTTCATTATTTCCTTGCACATAGTTTCTATTCATTCTGCACTACAGATTGTTATTTCTTTCAGCATAATAACTGGGTCTGTAGACAAAGAAATCAGAAGCTATTAGTCTTTCTTGACTTGAGTTTGATAGTGTCAAAATACTGCTATTGGCTTGCTACATTCCATTAGTGGAAGATAAGAGATACCAGTTCCATTTCTTTTCCTTTTTTATGTGCATTGGCGTTGGCCAATGCATGTTTGGCTTTGTGAGGGTATTGGGTCCCCTAGTACTGAAGTTATAGATAGTTGTGAGCTGTCATGTGTGTGCTAGAAATTGAACCCAGGTCCTCTGGAAGAGCAGAGGACCAATGAGCCATCTCTCCAGCCCCTTCAAAATGTGTAGCCCAGGCTGGCCTCAAACTCATGATCCTCCTGCCTCTGCCTCCTTCAGCAAATCCTACTGGTATGAGCCACCACAACCGGCCAGATCCATGTCTGATGGGCAGAGGATCACAACCAGAGAATGCTGAAATTGATGGTGATCATATGTGGAGACAGAAACCATAGTGCACACCTTGATTTAGTCAAAATAAAATAATTATTCATGAAATTCAAATAGAAGCTTTAAGTGGGTTTGCATAGTATGCTGGAATCTCTTTTTTCTCACACTAAAATGGGCCTTTTGTAGATCAAAATTGATTCTTGGTCAAGAAGATCAGTTTATAATCTCAGCACCTAGGAGGCTGAGGCAGAAGGTTCTTCAGTCTGATACCACTCTAAGACCTAAAACAAAATTGCATGAAGAGAAGAAAGAGGACAGATGCTGGTCATGGTGGTGGTGGTAGAAGAGGAGAAGCAACAGCAGTGCCAGTATACCTCCACCATGGCCTAGAACCAGAGTATATTCAAAAGAGCTTGCCTGTAATCATTCATGGGGCAAATGAAGAAAAAACCTGTTGTTATAATTCAGTCTCTCCCTGTTGCTCTTTCTCTCTCTCTCTCTCTCTCTGTCTCTCATGTGTGTGCATGTGTGTGTTTGTATGTGTGTGTATGTAGGTATGTATGCTGGTGCACATGTAGGGACAAGAGGGGAACATTGGGTTTCCTGCTCTATTACTTTCAATCTTTTCTCCTTGAGATAGGATCTCTCACTGAACCTGGAGCAAGCTTAGTGACAAGTCCCAACAATCTTCTCTCTACTCTCCAAAGCACTGGGGTTAGAGGTGCACATGACTGTGCCCAACTTTTATGTTGATACTGGGAAATTTAACTCAGGTCTTCACCCAAGCACTCTCATGTGCAAAATAATCTTCCCTGGCTCATAATTTGGCTTTTCTTTGTTAGATAGTTTAACCTAATGAGCCAAATGATCAACAGAGAGGCAAAGCTTAGATTTCAACTTGGGCAGATGAATGAAAATTCAGCCTGTAGGCTATTATACTTCATTTGCAAGTTGTTTTTCATCTTTGAATTCAGAAGGCTCTGAGGATTCCATGGATATGGCTCTATACATGTGAAGTGATAGGGATTACAAAAAGAAGTTCACTTGTCTTAAAGAGATATGGAGACATTCATACCAGGAATTAGGCAAATATGATACTATGCTCATTCCGCTAACCTAGGCAACACATTCTTCATCTCTAACACATCTTAACCTTTCTGAATTAAAAAGCTTCTGCTTTTTACCTTCACTATCACGTTTTAGAATTGTGAAGAAGGGATATAAAAACCAGATTAGTAGTTACTTAATATCTTATCCCAAATCAACACCGAGGTTTTTCTTTTACTAACAGCAAATATTAAAAAGACATGTAATAATAATTATTGAGAGTTTGCCTCCACTGGGCTCCATCTGTGGCCCAGAACTTTGGCAGAAGACTTCCATTCTACCAGAGGCCACATTGGTACTAGGCACTCCAGGAACCCCATGTCCTTGGAACCCCAGGGGCCACACCAGTACCCAGAACCCCAGAAGCAAAGAAAGCACCGAAACCCCCAGAGGTCACACAGGCTGCTAGGGTGCCATACTACTGGACTTGCAGACTCACAGGTTGCTCAGGCCAGAAGACCAGAGAGGAAACAGAAAGCAAGGGAAAAACATCAATATAACAAAGATAACTCTGATATCAGCACCTAAACCTATAACAACCCCAAACACGGATGACTAGAGGCCAGCATAAGAACACAATCAACAACACCAAGGACAATATGGCACCACCAGAGTGAGCTATCCTACTACTCAAAGACCTGGATATTCCAACACAGCTGAAGCTCAAGAAATCAAGCCTTATGAAGATTATAGAGGCCCTTAAAGAAGAAATTAACAAATCCCTTAAAGAAATCTAGGAAAACACAAACAGTTGAAGGAAACAAAACTGTTCAATATCTGAAAGCAGAAATAGAAGGAATAAAGAAAACACAAACTAAGGGAATACCGGAGATGGACAATCTAGGTGGGGAAATAGGAACTACAGACACAGGCATCACCCACAAAATACAAGAGATAGAAGAGAGACTCTTAGGGGTTGAAGATACAATAGAGGAAATAGATATATCAGTCAAAGAAAAATGTTAGATCTGAAAAACTACCAACAAAAAACATCAAGGAAATCCAGGACACCATGAAAAGACCAAACTTAAGAATCATAGGAATAGAAAAAGAATCCCAGCTCAAAAAACCCAGAAAATACATTTAACAAAACCATGGAAGAAAATTTCCCTAACCTAATGGAGGACATGCCAATAAATATACAAGAAGTTTACAGAAAACGAAACAGCTTAGATCAGAAAAGAAAGGCCTGGGCCATGTAACAATCAAAGGGCTTGGACAGATGTCTTTCAGACTCTAGGAGACAACAGATGCCAGCACAGACTACTATATGCAGCAAAGTTTTCATTCACCATAGATGGCAATAGCAAGATATCCCATAACAAACTAAGCAGTATTTATCTACAAAGCAAGCCCTACATAAGGTTCTAGAAGGAAAACTCCAACCTAAAGATGTTAGTTATTCTCATAAAAACACAGACAACACCTGAGACTGTAGTAGTAGTTTCAACAAGGAGACATATTTTGTTTCAGAAAATGTCTTACTTCATAAATTCAAAAATTATCAATTGGGGTTTTTTCACATTTTTCCCTACAGATGGAAACTAAACAGAAAAATAATGGAACTGACAGATGTTATAATTCTAATGAACCTAACAGACATATATGGAGCATTTCACTGGAACACAAAGAATATACCTTCTTCTCAGCATCTTATGGAACCTTCTCCAAAACTTACCACAATCTTGGTCACAAAGCAAGTCTCAACAGATACAAGGAAACTGAAATAACCCCCTGTATCTTATAATAACACCACAGATTAAAGTTAGATTTCAACAACAGTAGGAACAACTGAAAGCCTAAAAACTTATGGAAATTAAACTATTCTCTACTGAATGACCACTGGGTTAAGACAAAAAAAGAAAAGAAAAGAAATTAAAGACATCCTAGAATTCAATGAAAATTAATTCACAACAAACTAAACTTATAGGACAAAATGCAAGCACTACTAAGACGAAAGTTCATAGAAATTAGTGTCTTCATGAATAAATTTGGGAGCTCTCATACTAGCAACTTAACAGCGCACCTGAAAGCTCAAGAACAAAAAGAAGCAAACACATGCAAGAGGAGTAGAGGGCAGGAAATAATTAAATTTAGGGTTGAAATACATAAAATGGAAACAAAGACAATAATACAAAAATTAATGAACAAAATGAGTTGGTTCTTTGAGAAAATCAACAAGATAGACAAACCCTTATCAAAAATTGCTAAAGAGCAGAAAGAGAATATTTACATTAATGAAATCAAAAATGAAAAGGGATACAACAACAGACACTGAGGAATTCCAAAAAATCATTTGGTCATACTTCAAAAACCTGTACTCCACAAAATTTTAAAATCTAAAAAGTGAACAAATTTCTTGATAAATACTACTTAAAAAGTTAAATCAATATCGGATAAACATCTTAAAAATATAAACCCTAAGGAAATAACAGTCATTGAAAGTCTACCAAACCAAAAAAATCCCAGGGAAAGATGATTTGGGGGCAGAATTCTTCCAGACTTTCAAAGAAGAGATAATAGCAGTACTCATTAAATTATTCCAGAAAAATAGAAACAGAAGAAATGTTGCAAAATTCATTTTATGAGGCCACAGTCACCCTGATAACCAAACCATACAAACACTCAACAAGGAAAGAGAATTACAGATCACTATCCCTCATGAATATTGGTGCAAAATACTCAATAAAATACAAAGCAAATCCAAGAAACCACCAAAAAGATCATCCACCATGATCAAGTAGGTTTCTTCCCAGAGATGCAAGGATGGTTTAACATATGAAAATTTGTCAATGTAATTCACCATATAAACAAACTGAAATAAAAAACATCTCATTAGATGCTGAAAAAGACTTTGCCAAAATCTAACACCCCTTCATGATATAAGTCTTGGAGAGATCAGGGATACAAGGGACATACCTAAACATAATAATGGCAATATACAGCAAACCTGTAGCCAATATCAAATGAAATGGAGAGAAAACTAAAGCAATTCCAGAAAAACCAGGAACAAGACATGGCTGTCCACTCTCTATATATCTATTCAAAATAATACTTCAAGTTCTGGCTAGAGTAATAAAACAACTAAAGGATATCAAGAGGATACAAATTGGAAAGGAAGAAGTCACAGTATTGCTATTTGCTGATGAAATGATAGTATACATAAGTGACCCCAAAAAGTTCTACCAGAGAACTCAAATATCTGATAAATACCTTTAAGGATGTGGCTGGATACAAGATTAACTAAAAAAAACCCACTAATTAACCCTCCTATATACAAATGATATAAATGGCTGAGAAAGAAATCATGGAAACAATACCCTTCACAAAAGCCACAAATAATATAAAATATTACCGTGTAACTCTAAGCAAGAAAGTCAAAAACTTGTATGAGAAGACCTTCAAGGCTTTGATGAAAATGATTTGCGAAGTTATCAGAAGTGTTAAAAATCTTCATTGATCATGGATTAGTAGGATTAACTAATCCTACAGTAAAAATGGCCATCTTACCAAAAGCAATTCTTACCAAATACAGATTCAATACAATCCCCACCAAAATCCCAACACAATTCTGCAAGGCCTTGAAAAGAACAATATTCAACTTCATATAGAAAAAAAATCCAGGATAACAAAAACAAACGTGGAAAATAAAAGAACGTCTGGAGGTATTACCATCCCTGATTTCAAGCTCTACTACAGATCTACAGTAATAAAAACCACATGGTATTGGCATAAAAACAGAGAGATGGATCATTGGAATCAAATCAAAGACCCAAATATAAATCCACACACCTATGGACACTTGATCTTTTGTAAATGGAGACTGTGCTATCGTTTTCTGGCCACCCAAACCTGAATAATCATGCAAAACTATATTAATTAGAACACTGGCCATTGGCTCAGGCATATTCCTAGCTAGCTCTTACACCTTGAATTAACTCATTTCTATTAGTCTGTGTATTGCCATGAGGCTGTGGCTTACTGATAAAGTGAGAAATAGCCTTGAACACATTAGCACAGGAGGCAACTTCTTGAACAGAACACCAATAGAACAGGCACTAAGATTGACAATTAATAAGTGGGACTCCAGGAAACTGAAAAGATTCTGTAGGGGAAATTTAAAAGATGGGGTACAGATCTGAACAAAGAATTCTCAATAAGGGAATCCCAATTGGCCAAGAAGCACTTAAGGAAATATTGAAACTCCTGAGCCATCAGGGAAATGTAAATCAAGATGTATAGCCACTTTGGAAATCAGTATGGTGGTTTCTCAGAAAATGGGGAATCGATCTACCTCAAAAACCAGCTATACCACTCCTGGACATATACCCAAAGGATGCTCAATCACATAACAAGGATGCTTGCTCAACTGTGTTCACAAAAGCTTTATTCATAATAGCAAGAATCTGAAAGCAACCTAGATGTCCCTCGACCAAAGAATAGAGAATGAAAATGTGGTACATTTACACAATCGAGTATTACTCCGCTGTTAATAACAATATCGTGAAATTTTCAGGCAAATGGATGAAACTAGAAAAATCATCCTAAGTGAGGTAACCCAGACTCAGAATGACGCTCATGGTATGTACTCATTTATAAGTGGCTATTTGCTATAAAGTGAAGGATAAACATGCTTCAATCTGCAGATCCAGAGAAGCCAGGTTACATGGAGAGTTCAAGGGGTTATGCTTCAATCACTGTGGGAAGGGAAAATAGTATAGCTTTCAAGGGTGTACTGGAGATGGGTAGGGATAGGAAGAGGAGAGTTCAGGTGGGGGTAGAGGGGAGAGAGTACTGGAAGACATAACTGGAAAAGGGGGGCATTACGGGATGAGGTAGAAACCTAGTGCAATGGAAAGTCCCAAGATTCTCCAAGGGTAACCCCGGCTTAGACGTCTAGTGGTAGGGCATATGGTTATGAACTGGTTACCTACTACAACCAGGCAAGACTTCCACTATAGGGACTGGGACATAACCTTCGACCTATAATTTGTCTGCTTACAAGATGTCCTGGCCTAAAGATGGTGCAGAAAGTGTGGGAGTTGCCAACAAATGACTGTTCCAGCCAGAGACCCATACCATGAGAGGGAGCTTACCTCTGACACTGTCTGGATGGCTAGGACCCAGAGGCTGGATATCACAGAGACCTAGGATAGAACCAACCACAACTGGCAAAAAAAAGTCAGTGTAATGATGCCTAATGAAATTCTGCTATACTCGTAGATTGTTACTTATCTCAGTTGTCATCAGAGAGGCTTCATCAGCAACTGGTGGAAACAACTGATGACCCTCAGCCAAACATTCGGCAGACCTCGGGGAATCTTGCTGAAGAGGGAGAGAAAGGATTGGAGGAGCCAAAGAGGTCAAGGACACCACAAGAAAACATACAGAACCTTCTAACTGGGGCTCATAGGAGCTCACAGAGACTGCTGAACTGACAATCGGTCTGTGCAGGACTGACTTAGGACTCTGCATATATGTTACAGTTGTGTAGCATGGTCGTCTTATAGGAGCACTAACAGTGGGAGCAATGGCTGGCTCAGACTCTTTTGCTTGTTTCTGGGGCCCTTTTCTTCATACTGTGTTGTCATGATAGGAAGGGAGGGGCCTAGTCTTAATGACACTTGATATGCCATGTTTCCGTGGGAGAGCTGCGCTTTATGAACTGAAACAGAAGACTGGGTGGGGGTACAGAGGGGAGGTGCAGGGGGATTGGGAGAAGAGAAAGGAGGGGAAAGTGCAACTGGGTTGTAAGAAAAAGAATAATATTGTGGGTTTGAAGAGCCATCTCAGTGGTTAAAGGCACTTGTTCCTGCAGAGGACTTGAGTTCATTTTCCAGAACTCACACTGTGGCTTACAACCACCCAAACTCCAGGCCCAAGGGATCCAATCCCATCTCCCCACTGCTGCAGGCACCAGCACTCAAGTGATGCACGTACATACATGCAGGTAAAACACTCCTACACATGAAATTAAATAAATAAATTTAGAAAAATTAAAAAATATATTGAGCTTAACTTGGGTGAGGTAGCATATGAGTGTAAACTTAGCACTTGGGAGGCTGAGACAGGAAGACTTCAAAGGAACTAAGACAAGCCTGAGATAGTTGATGTTAGCGTCTCTCAAAATGTAAAAACATACAAATAATAGATGATAGATAGATAGATGATAGATAGATATTGAGAGGTTCCTGTACAAACTCCCCAATCATCATTCTTCATTCTCATGGTTCCTCACCTCTAAGTATTATTAGAGAGCTGTGTAGCTTCATCTACTAGCTGTAATTCGTTCTGATAGTGTTGGCGATGATACACCCTTGAGTTGATTCCTACAGGCTCCATAGATTTTTCTAAGTTGTTTCCACTTATTCCTGTTTTCCCCCAGTGGTGGAAGGTCATAGCATGCTATTCTTTCTGTTTATATTCTTCTATCTATAGTCTTTTTCTTGGTGAACTCATTTAACTTCTAATACTTCAAATCCAGTCTATATATCAACAACTTTGGAGTTCTGAGTAACGCTTGAATGAATTAAGATTCTTGGGGCTGTAGGGATAGAAGAAACGTGTTTCACTCTCAGGAGGGTTTTGATTTTTAAGGGGCCAATTATGGAATTATGGAATGAATATTTCAGTATACCAAAAATTCTTACACTGAAACCCTATTCGCTCAGTGAGTAATTGGAGCTTTTGAGAGGTATATAGGGTTAGATGAAGTCATGAAGATAAGGCTCTTATGAATGGGGCTAGAGTCCTTTCAAGAATCACAAGAGAATTTGCTTCTCTTCCTTGCTCTCTGCCTTGTGAGGATACACCAAGTCAATAGTCTGCACCCTAGAAGAGGTCCCTCAGTTGAATTAAAGCAGGTTGTCACCCCAATGTATGATTTCCACCTTACGCAATTGTGAGAAATAATTTCTGTTCTTAACAAGTCACCCATCCAGTCTGAGTAATCTGTTATAGCAGCCCTAATTGACCATAAATTGACCATACTACTCTATGTATGATTTTGCTATCACTGGACAGGGCACTTCATCTTTTGCTGTAAGTGCAGGCATAGATCCAGACAAAGAGTAGAGTAGATATATACACATGGGAAAAGGGAAAAAAGTCAATAAAGCTAGATGCAGGGAAATTATTTAAATTACAAGTCATGTAAGTTAAGAAATATATTTGCAAAGTGAGAGGGTTTTATTTTTGTTTCATTTTTTCTTTTTCTTTTTCTCTTTCCTCCTCCTTCTCCTCCTCCTCTTCCTTTTTCTTTTTCATGCTGGAAGTCCAGCAAGGTGAATTCATATCTCTCACTTAGGGTATAATGACGGGGAGGAGTGTGGAATACCTCACCAAAGTATTTTCTTCTGTTCTCAGGACTTGATTGAGTGAATTCAGCAGCTCTCAGCCACACTTTAATGGCACATGACCACATCTGGCTTTTCCGAGCTCACACAGCTGTTACGTCAACTCCCTGAGGGTTTATGTCCCCTCCTCTTCTAGGAAATTGCACTGCCTATTGGCAATTAGCCCTAATGAAGCAGCAGGAGTTTCCTGAGAGGAATGCATTGCTGACAAGGATAATTACAATTAGCAGCTGTGGGGCCTCTGGCTTGGTAAAAGTAACCCATCCACCTGTCAGCATGTGCAGCAGGACTGCAAAAGCTGCACCTTGTTCCCAGACCAACACTACTGGAAGCCATGCTGCCATGCAACAAGACACTGGCATTTGGAAGCCACTTGACAACATTTACTCCGAATGCTCAAATTTCTGTAACTCTGCTGCATGGGCTAGGGAGCCACAGGAAATCACAATCCACATCATTCAGTTAGGTGTGATCATTCTTATTCTAGCTTACATATACTTAGGAAGAGAGGACATCCCCAGAGAGACGAGAGGGGTCTAATTATTTATATTCTGTGAAAGGAGAGTGGAAAGGTGCGCTACTATTTACTAACTAATAACTGATAGACTTAAAAAACTCATCAGTGTAAGATATCTTCATGTTCTGTATCTTGGATTTTTACAATGAGGAAGAGTTTACAAGAGCTGCCTTTTAGTTAGATAGATATATAGATAGAGAGATGGATAGATAGATAGATAGGGAGATAGATGATATATATGTTAGATGATAGACAATAAAAAGATAAGATAGGTAGATAATAAATGATAGATAAATAATAAATGATATATAGAAGATAGATAGATAGTAGAGAGATTGAACACCACAGTCAATTATTTTCTACTTCTCTGAAGTAAGTATGAATTTCTTTATCTCTTAAATCTTGCCCAGCCTTAATGACTTACATGCCAGGAGAGAATATGGGAAGTGATTCTATCTAGACCAGTGAGGATATATTGTAAGATGTAAAAATTGTAAACATATTTTCCTTTATTGAAAATAGTTTCCATATTCATATATCCTGATTATA
>LOJH01054931.1:0-11948 GCA_001685095.1 Ellobius talpinus | reverse complement strand
AGATAGATAGATAGATAGATAGATAGATAGATAGATAGATGATAGATATACATATAACATATATACACATATACATATGTACATATATATATATCATTGATGCTAATGCATTTCAAGAAAAATAATGGAAAACAAACGATTCAGAACCTAGAAACCATTTTAGTGGCCAGTTGAAAGGGGATGCTTGAGAGAATACTGGTAAGCAAGCTTGAGAGTCTGGGTCACTTCACATGGGGGAGTTTAGTACTGCCAGTAACTAAACAAACTGTGAAAGTGAATAGGTTTGAGAGGATAGAAGCAGGCTTGATCTCTCTGTCTGTCTATCTGTCCATCCATCTGTCCATCTATCATCTATCTACCTATCTGTCCATCATCTATTATTCATCTATCTATCTATCTATCTATCTGCCCACCATCTATTATCTATTATCTGTCTGTCTATCTATCCATAAATCTATCATCTATCTATAATCTATCTACCTACCTATCTATAATCTATCTATCATGTTTCACAATAAAAGAAAAAAGAAAACTTAAATAGAAGGTAAAATTATACCACCAATGCAGAGTCAACCAAAAAAAACTAAATATATAAGAAAACACTCTAAGAAATCCTGTTGCTTTGTAAGCTACATAAAAAGATATTAAAATAAAGATCATGTTCTCACAAGAACACACAACAGAGAAATATATTGCTAAAACTTGCACTTAAGGAAAGATTTATAAGTCACAGAGATGTATGCTTTTCTAGAAATAATACCCTCCCCTCAGTGAAAGTGTTGAAGAGAAAGCACCTTTATTCTGATGGGATATAAATAAACCACAGAAAAGACTTCCCATGGCATAGTAATATCTGTTACAGTGCAAGTCTGTGTTGCACAGAGTTAACCCATGCTGCTGGGTCAGCAGGCATAACAGCTAATAAAATTTTACAGTTTGTTGTAATTGCAGTGAAAAGAACTCAGCTTTCCTGACACTCATTAAAGACCTCATATTTATTAATTAAATCACTCAGATAATATTTGTTAAGGGCTCGCCATTTGCTTGGACTTGTGTAAAATGTAGGGGACACAGCTGACTCTCTTATAGACCCAGGTTGCAAGAACCCTCCAGGGTGTAGCAGAGGGCGCAAGGGGACTGCACACCTGAAGTCAACAAGCCTCATCTCTGCAAGACAGAGAACTACATGCAAAGTAAAAGCTGCTCTCATTTTTTTTTCTTCACAAGTTCTTTTCAAAAAAAAGGTCATGTGGTTGGTCCTTCTGTTTGAATTTGTTCCTCAGAAGTCATCTACTTTTTTAAGAAAGTCTATATGCCGTTTCTCCTCCATTACTTCACAGCTTCCAATTCTCTATGGTGTGGCTGCATGATGTTTTTTCTTGTCTTAGATTTCAAAGCCTCTTTTGAACACCAAGGAGCCACCATTTAGATCTGATTTTGTTGTTCAGCTTTATATTTTACTCTTTCAATTGTATCATTGTCTTGAAATTTAGACTCGGGAAATTCCAGAAACTTGATCCCACTTGTGGTGTGCAAGTCCTTCTGTCTATGTGTTGCTTTTATTGGTTAATGAATGAAGAATCTATATTCAGCCAATGGCTTAAAAGATTATAGCCAGGCTGGAAAAGATACATAGAGAAAGTAGGCAGAGTAAGAAGAAGCCATGTAGCTGCTGCAGAAGACAGACATGCTGGAAACTTGCGGGTAAGCCACAGCCACATTGGGATACACAGATTAATAGAAATGGGTTAGTTTAGGATATAAGAGCTAGCTAATAAGAAGCTAGAGCTAGTAGGCCAAGCAGTGATTTAATTAATAGTTTCTGTGTGATTATTTTGTGGTCTGGGCAGCTGGGAAATGAACAAGTAGCCTCGGCCTACACACTTGATGATATGTTTCAGCAATAGTGAAATCTTATGGATTCAATACCTGCGTGCCACATAGTGAACAAAGCAAGAAAGCAACGAGTTCCCAACCAAGCTCATTACTGAAAGTGGGAGAGAAGTAGAAAAAAAAAATTTTGATGTGACAAGTTGTTGTAGTACTTTAGCAATCTGCCATAAAATATAATAAAACTTGTTTAACTCTCCTACTTCATCTCTCCTGAGGACTGTGGCTATATTTCCCCATGCTGCATGGAGAGCATTGCAGTCATTTCTGAGATGGGAAGTGATAAGACTAAAATGTTTTCACTGTTTCTGTTTTCCACAAACACAGTGCGGTATCTAAAATCCCTGTCATCAGATTGATAGATAGCACGATGATAGATGTTTGTCTGGAATGACTGGTTTAATGGAGACAAAACTCCTCGGAAACTTTGCTATATAAAAGAGAATTTGGTTAATGATTAGATTGTTGATTTCCTACAGGGATGTGCCTTAAGGTGCAAACCCAGAAGATTTGTTGAGAATAACGGTCAGAGGTTTTGCTACACAGAACTTGAGAAGCAATCCCAAAGTGAGCAGGGAACATCATGGGGGCACAAGGGTGGGGCAAGTGTAACTGGAAACATGAAAGAATAGTGTTTAGAAAGTTCTTTTCTGGAGCAGTATGCTGAAGTGTCTTATGTAGTTTTAAAAATATTTTTCCTATTCCCCTTGTATTGAAAATAGGTTATTTTTTTATACTCGATATCCCAATTACAGTTTCCCCTCACTCTACTGCTCTCAGTTTCTCCCCACCTTCCCTCACATCTGGATCTATTCCCTTTCCCTCTCTCATTAGAAAAGAACAGGCTTCTAAGAGATAGCAACAAAACATAACAACATAACAAAATAAAATATAATATGAAAACAATCACATCATAATTGGATGAAGCAAGCCAAAAGGAGGAGAAGAGCCCCAAGAAAGGACACAAGAATCAGAGAGCCACTGATTCACATGCCCAGAGTCCCTTTAAAACACTAAACTGAAAGCCATAGTGTATATACAAAGGACCTGGCACAGACCTGTGCAGGCCTTGTGCTTGCTGCTTCAGTTTCTGTAAGTTCATATTAGTTGTGCTATGTCGAGTTAGAGGTCGTTCTCCTCAGGTACTCTATCCCCTATGACTCTTAAACTCTCTCTGCCTCTTCTTTCCACAAAGTTCCCTGAGCTATGAGGGGAAAGATTTGAAGGAGACATCTCATTTAGAGCTGAGTGTTCCAATCTCTGTCCCTCTGTCTCTGTCTCTCTATATACATAATTTCTGACTGTGAGTCTCTGTATTTGTTCCCATCTGCTGCAAGATGAAGCATCCCTGATGATGGCTAAATAAAGCATTGATTTATGAGTATTGCATAATAACATTAAGAGGCATTTTGTCACTACTTTTTAAGAACAGTAGTATTTGGTTTTACCATATAGATCTCTGGGCTATCTACTTTCTGGTCACCCAAGCAGTGTCAGGTATGGGTTCCATCCGATGGGGCAGTCCTTAAGTAAAATCAGACATTGGTTGGTTACTCCCACAAGCTTTGTGCCACCATTACCCTAGCATATTTTTGCAAAGCAGGACAGCACTTTAGATCAAAGGTTTTGTGGCTAGTTTGGTTTGTACATTTCTCTTTTGGTAGCATACAGAGTACCTTCCCATGCCAAAGATACTAGAATGTGGAGGTTATATCTGTCTTATGTTGAGATTCCTGATCCATCTGGAGTGGGATCTGTGCAAACTAAGAGATAAAAGTCTACTCTACTCTTCTGCAAGTTGATATCCAGTTTCCCTAGCACCACTGAAGACACTGTTTTCAGTCTTGCATATTTGCTTCTTCAGTATTTACCTTTGGCATCTTAGCTGTTTCTAGGGCACAATATATCTGGATTATCAATTCTTTCCACTCGATCTAAATGTCTGTGCGTGCCAGTACCATGACAGTTCTATCACCACAACTTTATAATACACCCTGCCTTCTGTCACAGCTCTTCTCTTGAGCAATAAACATTTGCTACATGTCTTCACACATGTGGAGGTGTTGCTCCAGCACTGTACAGCACACAGTTTCTTCTTTCCTTTCAGGCCCACACAGGTTACTTTATTTCTTTTTTGTTACTGTTGCTGCCCTTCAGGGTTATATGCACAGCCTTTTCTGTTGGTTTCTTTAAGAGTCCATGTTTCTGCTGCATGTGTTTGTTGACCTTCCAGAGTTTACAAACCTTTTGTGTCTCAAATTAACTTGCTTTGCTCCAGAGAGAATGGCTGCCGATTTCATTTGGAGTCAAAGGGGGAAGCAAGAACATGATTATCCTGAGCTATGTTTGGGGTTGACTCTAAGAGCCAAAAGGCAAAGGTCACTCACTACCTTCTTGGCAACAATGCTTCTACTTGTTCAGGTCTTACACAGATACCCCAGGCTCCGCCCTCATGAATTTCCTGAGCATAATTCAAGACCATCAATGCAATAAAATATTTGTGTGAAGAATTATTCATTTTAAAATGGAAGTGCCCTTTAGAGCCCATAGTCAATTATCTTTGTTTACATTTTCTAAATCTCAAAATCAATGGAGTAAATTATTCAGGAAAAAAACTTTCCAAATAAAACCCTGTGGAAAATACTGTGGTATTTGATGTTACTGAAGGTAATGCTGAAATTGAAATTAACTTCTAGTGTTAGACTGAGTCCCCACGCTGCATCAAAAGCTCCCAGAATACACTCTCTCTGTTTTAACCATGACAGAGACTTCCCCCATCACTCCACTTCTAAAAGCAAAGCACTTATATTTTGAAAGCATTTTCTTGTCTTTCCTATTACAACACTCAAGATTCAATTTCCCTACTAAATCTTCTCTCTCTCTCTCTCTCTCTCTCCTTTTCTCTCTTTTTTTCTGGATGAAACTAATATGTCAAAAGGTTAATATGTCGATTCCTACTACCATTATAGAAGTTACATTTGAATCCTAAGTATTCATTAAATAAAAGTATAAGTAATTTTATGTTCTAAACTTAATGATTAAATAAGTCTACATGGAATCTTTCTAAGAATGATAGACATCAGTAAAAGAAGGAGTGAAATGTACAATAGAAAAAATAATTAAAAGTTAATATTAACAGAACCAGCTGCCGGGTTCAAGCAGCCCATAGGTAGCTCTGCTGGACTCAGCATGTGTGAATGTTTTAGGAGTCATGCCTACATTCCCCAAGTTTCTTCTTAGGGCAGCCAGTCTTCCCACTTGACCTCACAACTCTGACTTCCAAGGCAGTGGCCATAGCTGCAAGGATTGGGATGTGAGAGTTGAGTGTGGCTCCAGGGATTCCAGCTTGAGTGACAGAGTAACAATGGCATCTCATAAATAGAAGGAAAATAGAAAAGGCAGTGAGTTGAATGAGAGAGTTCCTGAAACCAGTGGTTTTAACTTTGTAGTTGACCACAACGTTCCCCTGGGAACATGGGACATTCCAGTAATGTCCAGTAGCTAGTAGTAAAGTACACTCTGACTTGAAGATGCCCATGTTGAAAATAAAATTTTGGGAAAATTACCATATAACTAGCAATGTAAGTTATAAGGTCATATGAAATCACCTGTGCAGAGGATATAGAAACAGATTTAAAAGTAGAACCTTGGGAATCACTGGGGTTTCATGGTCGCTAAGGAGATACAACCAGCACAAGCTACTGAAAAGAGGGAGTGGTAGTGGGACACTAACAAAGCCAAGAAAGAGATTCCTCCTAGAAACTAGCAGATGCCACGGGTGTCTTGCAACTATTTCACCACAATGGTAGGAGTCGCCTGCGTGAAAAGAGCTGATGTTATAAGGGAAAGAGAAGGAAAGGTGTTGTCCATGTCCACTGGAGAACTCAGAGTATCTGACAGCCATGCGTCTTTCAGACAGCTCCATTCTTTTGCTGTCACATTTGTTCAGATGACCCTGTTACCAAGGGTCACGTAACATAGAAGAACCTAAATATATCTTTCGTGTATCCAACAATCCCTCCACTATTCCTGTCAGCAACTTCTAGACTATGACAGAGCATCAGTGGTTTCTGAAGAGTTAGCATCGTTCTTGTATATTAGCCATTGGCACCATTGGTCTTTTGAAATTTGGTTTATAATGTTTCCTAAAGAATGATAGTGGTGGCATGCACATGAAAGGCACTACGAGTTTATCATCAATACCTTTGGCATCATTTGCTGGAGCCTAGATTCGGTTGTTGTGCTGTGGTTCCGGCAGAGCTACAGAGCCCCAGACTTTGGGCGTTTATCACATGTTCACTGCTTCAAACCTTGTCTTCTCACTTCTTCTAGGTCAGTAATTGGAGCTAAGATGGAAATAAAGCTTCCTCATTGCAAGTGCATGTGACCAGTTTCTAACCCCGTACTTTTCACAGTGGTTTCTGTACCAGTTGCTGCCACATTCCAGGTTGTGTCTCACATTTTCATTACCGTTGCTGTGGAGTGTTTAATAAATGCATTAAAACAAATCATGATGTGTTTGACTTACATGTAAAATAAATAAAACTTCTAGGTGAATTTTAATGGTATTTAATATCCTTAAAATGAAACCATGCTAGTTTTCCACTTGCCAATCCAGCACATACCCGTGTACGCTATACTTATGTGATACAGTGTTTTCCTCAGGAATCAGCTTTAGGGAAATGAGTCCCTTTAGGTATTCCCTTCGCTCATTTGCATCGAAACAAGTGGGTGTCAGAAGAAGGAAAATCATCAAAGAAAACTGTCACCCACAACTCAAACATGGCCTCCCTAAGAGCCATCTTAGAAAAAAATTTTAGGTACATTTTAAACCATGAGAGATTCGTTGTGGGGGGGTAAATGACTGACGTCTATGCAAGAACGTGGATGCTGTTCATCCTTAAGGCAGTGACAGTAGAACCATCCGTGCTTAGACTTCATATAACTCCACCAGCAACGATGTCTTTAGACAAGAGCTAATTTAGACAATGTTGTTATGTTTAAAATAATTGTTGTGTAGATTTAAATTCTTATAATTGGCTTAACATCTCTTTAAAAATTACAAATAATGATAATAATAGAAATAATATTCACTTCTTTTGGAGCCATTCATGAGATTTGAACATAAAATTAAATATCTGAGCTATTAATGACTTCTTTTGGTTAAATTTCTGTCAAAACGAAGTAAGCTTACTCTGAAAGCACATATAGATGCTGTGTGACTCACCTGTCTCCTCCCTGGGTATAGACGCTGTAGGCTAGCTGCTTCAAGCTCCTGCCTTTGCTCTTGCCTCTCCAAGGTGATAATAAGCTCTTATTTCTTTGATGAAATATAAATTACATAAAATAAATACGTGCCTATATTTTCACAAAAGGATAAACAATATTATTAGCTATTTGATATGAGACTTAGTAGCATTTATCACAAATAATCTCTTTTCCTGTTGTACTACCAGAGTTTATATGGTAACAAAGGTCTTATGAAAAGCATTTTGAGATATATTGGACTCTATACAGTTTAAACAAAATTAAAAAACAATAATTTTGTACTCATATAGAGACCAGCTACAGATGTGAAAATGCATTTAAGAAACATATATGCAGATAACAACAGATCTTTCTAGGCATAAGCTTGGCAATATTCACACCAGCTTGTGGAACAGGTATGAAAATAAAGAAATATCTCATCAGTTTCTGAGATTCATACATCATATATACAGAGCCTGATATTAAAACTATAAAAAGATCAGTATTAACAGGATTTTGTGTATCTGTCATTCCTGTCTTGCCAAAAAAATTCTGTGGAGTAGTTTGTAATTGCCATTGTTTGGGTTATTACAAAAAAAAGAGGTTTATGTGATTTGCCTGAGAACTGCACATCACAGTTCTCTGCTGAATTAAAATTGCATGCAGATATCTTCACTTATCAGTTTTATTTATCTGTCAGGGATTGATAAAAAGCAATATGCTTCAGTGTGTAAAAGCTTTTAACAAGAAGGGTGGAATTGTAACCACAACTTTAACAGTCTAGTGCAAATAAATAACTACCTTTATCTTTCTATTGTCTCTCATCTATCTAAATCTAAAGTATATTCATATCATTTATTTAATACTGAAGTTATTTTTCTGTTGTGTAGGAACATACTGGTTTCTCTCCTCACTGCCCTTGATCATATCTTTTCAAACCTTTCAAAGATATTTTGCAGATTCCATAAGGTATGGATGTAAAGGAGGTAGCATATTTTCTTTACCAAGTATGTTGAACTCAGAACATGCTCCTGGAATGGGAGGACACGTTTCACTGAGTTTATAAATAGGAAGTATAAGTAGATGATCTGAAATAATTTCATTTTCTCATAATATAAATATCCTTCTTAATATTTCCAATAAGACCGCCAACTTTTTACTCACAAAGTTCGCAAGCTCCCTGAAGGACTTTAGATGAACGTTGAAGCTTGCTGGTGCCAGAGCTGTGTCGATTCGTGCATATAAGTATGTCCTTCAGAAAATCTGCACCCCTAGCAAGCACCACTCACTATCGCTGCAGAATAACTACTCCCATTTCTACCCTGGTGCCCTTTTAATAGCCTTGGAATTCACTGGAACACTTTAGACCCAATGCAAAATTGAAAGAAAAATATAAAAATGTCCATGGACCCCTTTCCCCGGTATCTGTGAACAGTGTTGCATTATCAGAACCCCAGAGTCGATCAGCACACTGGTTAGAGTCGATGGGTGAGTCCTCCTTTTAATAATCAAAGACCATAGTTTACATCAGCGCTTCTGAGACAGAGGGCCACAACCCCTCATGGGGTCTCAAACCAGATGTAGTGTCTGAAAAACCTGAACGAACAGCGATAACTATTAATTCTGATCGGAAGCACCAGGGGCCTGTGATGTTTCTGCAGCCTCGGTTCCGAAAACAACACATGTGCTTTGCATTATGAATGGCATCATGCTACACAGTGCCCACAGGCCTGCATGAAACATCTGAGCCTGGATCCAGGATTGCTATATGTTATGAACTGCAGCATAAAATTATATATACAATTTAATATCATATACGAACACATATACTTTAATATGTAATATATAAGTGTATAAGCTTTAATAAATATATACATGTATATATGCATATATATACATATACATATCTTAGCACTTTTTACTCTTTAGTGTATGGATGTTCTGTGGTCTTTTTTATCTATCTCCTTGTTCTTACAAACTTACTTTTCCACAAAAATGTGTAATTTTGAAGATCACATTTTCTATATAGTCATTTTGATCAACTGTATTTTCATTAGTCCAGTGATTGACAAATCATTACTCGTTAAAACATAGATCAAAGGCTGACCTTGACCCTTGCCCTTCAGTTAGAATGAACCCTGCCATGTAGGGTCTTCTGTTTTATTTTTCTCTGTTTTGTTTGTTTTGTTTTGTACTGGCTTGTCTTTGTTTTTGGGAAATGCGATCACAGTTCATTGTTCAAATAAGTCACATATGGTATTTGTATTTTAATTGAAAAGTCTCTTGTTATGTCTGATTCTTGAAAGCAGAAGTTCATTAAAAGGACACTTCTTATTTCCTCAAAATGTCCCTTTTTTTTTCCCCAGTATTCTTAAATTGCAAAAACCAGTTGAGTTATGTGCTTTGGAGAGTTAATTTTTGGCACCATATGTCTCTAAAAAATCATTTAATTTTATCTAAAGCATGGTTTCAATGATATTTATATTCCATATTCCACTGACAATTGAAGAAAAATTTAAATAAAAGCATCTTAGCCGTTTACTATCACAAGATTACAAAGGCTTATGTTTATGAAGATGAATTTGATATCTGAACTCTGCTTTTGCCTTTTAAGACTAGAAAATTAAAAATCTTAGGTTGGTCTTTAATTTTGTGAAATAAATTATAAATTAAAAACTATACTAATGATACAGCTTGGAATAGAGATAAATATCTTAAAATACTAAACAAGTTCTGAAGCATCTAAAAGTAGTAATTATTTCTGTAATAATATAAATTCATTAAATATTTTGGATAGTTCTTTTATTGTAGGTAAGATCAAATTGCACAGGAAAATGACTAAAATCTTTTTCTACAAAACCAATCCCAGTTTCTAAGTCAGCAGATGGTCATGTGTAATAGGGATACTGTTTTGAAAGCCAAATTACAATATATTCTACAAAGTAAATGACTTCAAGCCACAGAAAATGGCGGGGGCCTCCTCACTGAAACATCAGCTTAACTAATGTTTCTTATTTGTTAATAAAATAATTCAGTACATGATAAGTTAAGGGCATATGTAAATAATGAGGAAGGAAGCATGTTTCTGTATCACTGTATGTGCAGGCAATGGGTTTGCATGTTTGGGTGAATGCGAGGCTCACCTCTCTCTCCACCTGTGCTTCCAAATGTGAGCCCCCTTCTATTTCAGATTTGACCAGCAGCATTTCCTCCGTTCTGCCATATTGCTTTTACCTTAATGCTGCCGTAAGTAACAATCAAGTTACTTAATGTACACAGCATTGTTTTTCAATTTGTAAATTTTCTGTAATACTGTGCTACACATGCATTTAAAAGTCTTGCATATTTATTTCATTTTAAAGTCTAGTGAGCATTGGGCTATAGTCATACCTCAGTCAGTCCTTCATGACTCCGGTGGCAGATAACTAGGTTGTTTCATATTTCCACTGTGTGAAGCAATTGGTTTTATTTTGTTTTGATTTGAATTAGTTTTAACTGGTTTGGTTTTTGCGCTTTGTTTTGTTGCTGCTGCTGCTGCTGCTGTTGTTCCCTGAAAGTATATGCTGATTTTTTTCAGAACAGAAACTGTGAAGTGACATTGCACACTACACCAACCAGTCTATGGAAAACCCTGATGCTCAGTGCCTACTTCTGTCGATCAGTGAGGCTATATTTCTAGAAGAAGCTGAGTTGATGCTGATAGAGAGGGTCTGAGAACAACACTGAGAATTCTGATCTAGAACTTGTATAATAGCATCAACTTTTGCACAAAATGGCAAGTTAATCCCCACAGTCTTTGTAGGAAACTACACATAAGTCTGCACAGCTTCCTGGATGTTTACCACTGGTAACTTTGGAGCATATTGATTTATTGCCTACCATCAAAGATGAACATATCTGTCTTAGTTCGAGCTATTATTGCTGCGGTGAAACACAACCAAAAGCAAACTGGGAAGGAAAGGGTTCGTTTATTTGACTTACTTTCCCACATCATGAGGAGAAAGTCAGGACAGGAACTCCAGCAGGGCAGGAACCTGTTGGCGAGAGTCTATATAAAGGCTGTGGGGAAGTTCTGCTTACTGCCTTGCTCCTCATGACTTTGTCAGTCTTCTTTCTTATAGAATCCCGGACCAGCATCCCAGAGATGACCCTACCCATAGCGACTGGGCCCTCTCAGACAAATGACTAAGTAATAAGCTGTTCTACAGGCTTGCCTACAGCCCAGTCTTATTGAGGTATTATTGAGAGATTTTTCTCAATTGGGGCTTCCACCTTTCCAATGACTCTTGTTTGTGTCAAGGTGATGTAAAACTAATCAGCACAACAGAACCTGTATCAGCTTGACACACAAGCACATCACAATTAAGCCACAACCTTTTCTTTATTATTCATGCCCAAGGCATCACATTAACAGAAACATCACAATAGGAAATACTCCAATTTTTTAAAGTCCCACAATCTTTAAAAACTCATACAACTAAAATTCAGTTTCTTTAAAATAGCCAGTCTTTTTTTAAAATCCAGTCTTATAAAATTCAAAGTCTCTCAATGGTGAGTTCCTATTAAACAACAAATAAATTAAATACTTTCTTGCTTCAAGAGAGAAGAACCAGAGTAGAGTAATACTCTCAACAAAGCAAAACCAAACTCCAAAAGCATAGACAACACTCTGCCAAATTATCTGGGATTCACACATGATCATCTGGACTCCTTCACTTCTCTGGATCTGTCCTTTGAAGCACACACAACTTATCTTCTAGGCTCTGGCTGGCTCCACTCCACCACTGCTGCTGCCCTAGGTGGTCATCCCA
>LOJH01054930.1:0-11657 GCA_001685095.1 Ellobius talpinus | reverse complement strand
GAGATAACCCAGACCCAAAAAGATGAATATGTTATGTACTCACTCATTAGTGGAGACTAGCCATAAAAAAAGGACATTGAGCCTATAGTTCATGATCCTAGAGAAGCTAAATAATAAGGTGAACCCAAAGAAAAACATATATTTATCCTCCTGGATATTGGAAGAAGACAAGATCACTGGGCAAAAGTTGGGAGCACAGGGGTGGGGGTGAGATGGAGGGAAGGGGAGAAGAGGAAAGAGAATGGAGAAGGGGAGGACTGAGGAGAGCTTCGGGGAATGGGATGGTTTGAGATGGAGGAAAGGTGGATATGGGAGCAGGGAAGAAGATATCTTTATTAAGGGAGGCATTTTAGGGTTGGCAGGAGAATTACCATCACTTAACTCTCAGATTATTTTATTTAGATACAAGTGGGAAACTTTACCTATGGAATCTGAACCTTGCGACTGCTTAAAAAATATTGGAATAATGACAACACCAGTTGACATGCTAGAGTAGATGTGGGAAGTCTCACTTGGTCTCTCCCATAGATAGAGTTAGAAACAACTAATCACTGGTGAGAAAGAGAGAATTATATGCAAAGATGAGCTCCATAATTGGTTATCTAATGTTAAGTGCTTAGTCCTCAAAATTTTAATTATTATCCAGCACTATATACTTACATATGTATACACACACACATATATAATTTTCTCTTATTAATAATAATTACAGAAAAAGTATCAGTGAATTTTAAGGTAGGAAGCTATTGATATGAGAGGCATTGAAGGTGTTGGATAAAGAGAAAGAGCTGGATTTAATTAAATTATGTCATATTTTAATTAAAATATTTATTGAGGATAAAATTACTTTAAGATCCTTAATAACATTGTCTAGAAAGTCTGAAGGACTCAGAAAAATACCATACTTTCAAGCTATAAGCATGGAAAAGGTACTGCCTTTTTAAACCCAACTCTTATGGGAAAGGAGGAATCTTAGTGTAGGTACCAAATGGAAACCTCATAATATTTTCCTTTCATTAGCATATGTGCTGTGGAAGCTCCTTCTGATCCTTCAGACAATAGCCTTTGAGATACCAGCCCAGAGGGGCATGGTCTCTTTTGCTTTAAAAAGCAGCAGCAGCTCTCCTCTCTCTGTTGCTTCCCGGCAACTAGACTCCTTTTCTGGTCGTGCAGATGGTGTTTTGTAAATTTTTTCCCCTCAAATAATTAACCCTTTTATCAATAATAAGGAGGAATCTTAGTATAGGTACCAAATGTAAACCTCATATTTTCCTTTCATTAGCATAGGAGGTTTTCTTTAGATAAAGCTAATTAATAGATATAAGATATCTTATTCCTAAGTTCTGAGTTTTTACCCTAACCAGAATTTTAGTATATACATTGCATTATTAGTGACATATTAGCTTCCAGCATAGCTAAATTTGTCTTGCCATATTCTATGTATATTTCCTTTCTATATTCTTTTCATCTTTCTTTCCTTTCCTTCCTTCTCTTCATTTTCCTTTCTCATTTCTTCTCCCTCCTTTCCTTTTCCCTTCATTCCCCTTTTCCATCTCTAAATTTAATTCTATTTTGTCAGTAATTGGTATACCTCATTTTCCAGGTATTCAATGTCAGCTATCAAAGATCCAATTCTCTGACATAATTAATCTTGCATATAAGATATCAAATTTAATATAATATAATATAAAATTTCACATAAGTTTATCATTCTCTCAAGGTCCTTCCTTTTTTCCCCAAGATTGCCAACTAGCTAAGTATCTTTAAACATGGTAATTGAGTCCAGCAATTGCCATTTGACTTAGTCTTCTTATTTCTAAGGGAAGCATTTCATTTTATCATTTCTGAAAGTTAGAACAAATATGACAGCAATAAAAATAGTCTATGTAGAGTGTCTTCTAGCAGATGAATTTTTTATACTAAATATGTTGCAAATATAAATTTAAATGAAAACTCATTAAATAATTTGAGTTTCATGTTTCTCGTAATGTACAATGGATTTGAAAATGCAAGCTTCACGGATTATATCAGTTGGATGCTAGAACTCTAACTTGTTGCACAAACAATACTATTTATTTCTCTGGGAGCTATTGAACTGTTCTTATTTTAATTTTAATTCAAACGAAGATCTAATGAAGAATACAGTTGATGCTTTACAACATTTTCCATTACATATTCAGTTTGACGGTTAAGTGGAGATTTCTATAATCCATGCCTCAAGAATCAATGACAAAAATCTATATAATAAATTTGAAGTTAGCTCACATTTAATATGCTCATTTATACATAAACCTCAGAATTGAAGAACTATTTCTGTCACACATCTCAGCTGAATGTAAAATTGTAACACAGAAAAATGACACTTAATAGTCAAACTATTAAGATTTTACAGTGAGGGAGATAAAGAGCACAAATATTGTTAAATTTGGTAGTTCACTTATTTAATTTTAGTCCATTTCCTTTTTAAAATTTTCAGTAAATATTTACTAATTCATATATAAAATATATAGAAAAGACATTTGAATTACATGTCTATTCACTGTTAGTCCTAAGCTCTTTGCAGATCAAAGGAAGCTGTTTTACTTTTTCTTTATCCTCATAATCTGATATAGATCTTACAAGATATCTTGGTTTGTGAATAGCGATTGAATGAGTATACTAAGCAAAAATTTGCTATACAAATGTAAATAAATACAAAGAGAAATTAAGTAAATAATCTAAAAAAATGCATGTTGTCAGACACAGAAGTTGGGTATTCCCATTTCAATTAATTTAATCATAATTATAGCCCATAGAAATGTCCAGTGGCTCATTTTCCAGATAATTCTAGATTCCAACAAATTGACAAGTGAGATTAACCATCACAACTCCTCCTCTTCTCTACATGGGAATAAAACACATTTTCTTGAAATCATAACCTGTCATAATTAGCTTCTGTTTTCAACTTGACAGACTTGGCAACAGAAACTAAAAACTTAAAGAATTTCCTTTATCAGATTGGCTAATGACCATTACTGTAGGGCATGTTCATAATTGCTGATTGATATAGGAGAGTCCAAAAACTGTGGTCAGTGCCATCCTGAGGCAATGGAATTGAACAAAATTAGGAATGCAGTTCTGCAAGCCAGGGAACAGCAAAGCATTAAGAAGCCATCCTGCATGATCTATTTCATTTCTTGCCTCAAGGTTCCTGCCTTGAGCTCATACTCTGTCTTCCCTTAATAATGAACTGTGGTATGTAATGTAAGACAAACCTTTTCCTCCTCAAATTTGCTATTCGTTAGTGTTTTTTCCACAGCAAGAGAAAGTAAACTAGAATATAAATTGGTAACTAATGTACCAAGAGTATTTCTTTGAAGAATCAAGCCATGATGTTTTATGGGAGAATTGTACATGTGTTTGGAATTTTGGGGCTAGAAAAGCCATTGAGTGTTTACAACGTAATGGAATTTTCCGTGAGAGCCTGGAAGATAAGAATACTGAAAGAAATTCAGCAATGAGACTAGCTTGTAAAGTTTCAGAAAGAAACAAAGATTCTATTGCTGCCGTTTGTGTAATGGTTTCAATTATGAGTCTGTGGAAAAGAAACTTTGCTTTCCTGGGAAAATGGATGCTGAATAGCTGGAGCTGAAAAATCAACTGTGTTTACAGCTGTGTCCATATAAACTATCAAGTACACTGCAAGGTACCCTGTAAACATAAAAGTATTCCTGCAATTACTGAATTGTGATTTGGTAAAATTAATAGGGGTATATTATTCTGTCATAATATCAAAATAGTATACAGGAACAAATACTATTATAATATCAGTGAAAAATAAATAAAACAAAGAAATAAAATATTGATATATCAGTGAAGGTAAATCTTCTGGAAAGAATTTCTTCATGGTCTGCTGAGAAGCTGTGGTAATAAAGTGGCCAATGCTTGTTCTTAACCTGGAAGTCAAACTTGCTAAGACATAAAAGTGTGGAACGTGTTATTGGTTTTCAACGTACAATGCTATCCTTGAGAGCAGATGAGAATTGGCACTGTGAGGATTCAGGAGAAGCCATTTTTGAAGATGCAACCGTAGTTCCTATAGAGACTCCAGAATACTGTAGATGCCAGAAGCAGAACTTCAGGATGAACAATAAGGACAGCAGTTGATGTTGGGCGGAGACTGCCACAGTCTAAAGGACAAGCTGTCTGTGCTGTGGATGGATGGAGGAGCTCACTATGTGGAGTTTTCCATATCCTTTGGAGGTCAAACAATGATAAGTTCCAGATGTTGTCTTGAGGTTTTTATAGTGTTGCATTTTAGCTTTGCTTTGATTTTAGTGCAGTTGGGTTCTATTTCTCTGCTCTTTGAATACGAAATACTGTAACTTATTTTAGATTTATAGGAGCTTGGAGTAAAAAGACCTTGAATTTTAAGGAGAACGTAGCCTTATTTTGTACTGTCCCTTTTCTAAAATGTAAAGTTCACTTGTGAGTACTGCAATAAAATTATTTCCACCCCTCCTAGGATCTGTCTAGTCTTCTTCTGTCCTGTCCACTCCACTTGCATTAAACTATTAACATGTCTGCTGATTTTTTATTTTTAGGGGATATAGTAGGATTCAGTCCTTCAGGGCAGTGCCATCCTTTGGAAGGTGAGCTAGGGCTGATAAGGAAAACAGCTGACAAAGTCCTAGATTGTAATCCAGTATCACATTCTTCTTTGGGCTCTCCTTCAGTTCCTGCCTACAGATTCCTTCCTAGCCTCCCGATTTGACCCCCTTCAATGTTGGACTATAAGCTCTTAGATAAACTCTTTCCTCCAAAAGAGTGTTTTTGATTAGTATTATATACAGAACATTAAGCCAGACATGAGAAGCAATGCAGTAAGTACTTTTTATCCACGGATTCTTTTTGATTTTCTGCACTCATAACTTTACTTTGAGCTGCTATGTTGGCCATTCTGGATGAAGCATGACCATAAGAAAATATGAGCCAAATAAATGCTTTCTCTCCCCAAGTTATATTTGAACACTATTTTTAATTTTTTAAACAACAATAGAAAACAAATGGTGATATCTCTTGCCACTTTTTTCCAAGGTTTCATGGTTTTTTCCATGATAAAAAGTGTACAATTCAATTTTAAAAGTATGCATACTCTTCAACAACTCCAAAAGCTTAAAAGTACAAAGATCATATTTTGTCTCTGATTCAAGAAAAATTTTTAACTGTAATATTCTCTAAAATTAAAAAAAATACTACATTCTTCTAACACATAATGGTGCAGGATAAATGCTCACATTACAAACTGAAAGAATCAAGTACATCAATTTAATGATCAAAACAAGACAAGACAAAAATCCCGCAGGACAAAAACCAAATCCATCAGTTCTATTTATTCATTCTTGAGCTCATGATGGAAATAAAGAACTTAGATAGCTGTAAGTCTCCATTTCTATCACCTTCTGCACACACACCCTCTGTCTAAGATAGTTTCTATCCATGTCTGTGGCATACCTAGGTCTATTTCTTCTGACCTTGGCATCACCAATATTCAAATGTCTCCACTGAAACTTAGTCTTTACCCAGACAGGTTCATGAAATGGACTTTCAGGGATCTCTTCCATAGATTCTGATGCTACAGAACACTGGATGGATTCAGATACTCTCTGAAACTATAGATCAGGATTCTTTGATACTTAAAAATCTCTATCATCCTTACTTGCAAAGCCAATATGACTAAGATAAAGCTATCATTTTTTGTCAAAATGACATGCAGCTTAGTTTCCTTAGATTTAAACTATATCTGCTTCCATGTGTTGACACAGAGGAAATATTTCACAGATATAAGGTAACTCCCTTAAGGTTATATTCTTTTTTCCTACATGTATTTGGATGTATATAAGATGGAGCCTCCAAATGAGGTGAATTTACTCTGAAGATGTGTTTTCTATTGTCCCAGTAACACAGTTTATCTCCTGTCCTTCTAATTACTTTAACAATTGCAGCTTTCTCAGGATTTGTCTAAATGTTATAACATCTTATTTTTTTTCCTGCCAAACAAGTTGTTCAATTATCTCAAAATTTAACTTTAATCTCAAAATTTAACTTTACACCAATTCTAAGGACACATGCAGAATGAAACCAAATTTCTGGTAAACATGATACAGATATCTCTAAATGTTGTTCTTGAGAGAGTCCTTGTTTTCTGATGAAATATTCTAAGCCTGGCTTTCATTGTGAGTCTTTCTGCCAGTATTCATTCAATCTAAACTTTCACTATGATTATCTATTAAACTCTGCTTCCAGCATACAAGGGATTTTCTACCTCTGTTCATGTTACTGGTGCATGAGATCTGGACAGAGTATCTTTAGGTTCTTGCCATCTTATTCAAATAATTGAAAGAATGGGTCATAGAAATTACAGATTAGCAGAGAACTTTATTCATAGTGAAACAGCAGCACTCATCAGAAAAAAATATGCTTACAGGATTGACAGTGGGCCACGTGAGTAAGGATACTCCAGGGCTCCAACTATTATTAGGGTTTCTTTCTATTTGGTTTTTAAAGAAGTTAGAGTTTTATTGTTAAGGGACAGAAAATGAGAAATTTTCTATTTTGATTTACAAAATAAATTACATAACATTTCTCTATGGTGCATGTCTGATGGTGCACCTGATTTTTTTATCAGATGCCTGACTAGTCATACATATGCATAAGTGATGGATTCTCTCTAAAATCCATGTTTTAGGACAAAAATTTGTCTTATAGGGAATGTAACCAAAGCCCTTTTAGGCTAGATGAACTTTTCTATTCTGATGACCATGCATAAGAATACAATTTGCCAAAATTTGAAGGTAATTAAGGGAAGAGAAACATATTGCGCAATTCATAGTGGGCTGTGGGCTGTTTGATGTAGGCAGGGGGTCCAGGTCGACATCACATACTTAGGTCTATTCTTCAGGGAGGGTTAAGTGTAAATGCTATATAGGGTTAAAGTCTCTAGAATATCAAGAACATTAGACTAGAACAGAAGGTCCTAGCCAAGTCAAATATACGATAGATAAACTACTTCCTATGTTTGCCTGTTTTAGTCAGATTATTCAAAGGAACATCCTCATCTCATAGTATTAACTTTCTGACTTTTCCAGTTATTTTGAATACTTAATATAGAAGGCTATAGAGATGACTTATGGGTTAAATGTTTTTAGTGCTCTTCCAGAGGTCCCAATTTCAGTTCCTAACACACGCATGGGGTGGTTCCCAATTGCCTGTAACTAGCAATCCAATCACCTCTCTAAGACCCCACAGGAACCTTCACTCACATGTACACAGCCAAACTAAAGATAAGGACACATAACTAAGATAAAAGAATAAGTGCCACAGAGAAGCAATTTAAGAAAAAATATTTATTTGGCTCACAGTTCAAGGCACATTCCATAATATCATAGTAGACAAAGAAAGGCAGCAGAAGTTTAAAACATCTGATCACATTTCATCCTGTGTCATGAAAAGAAAAATGCATGTTTGTGTTTTGCCTCTCGCTGTGTCTCTTTCCCTCCACCTCCCCACTCTTTTGTCCAGGATCCTATTCAAAGTGACATCCATGGTGGGAGATCTTATCCACAGTTTCAAGTGTCTTTGACCTAGGAAATTCTAGATCACATCAAGTTGACAACTGAGATTAGCTATCACATGTAGCATAAACAGTATGCACAACTATAAGGACAATCTTCAATATGACAAAATAAAAGTTTGTGTGTCTTGAGATGGTAAAAATATTCAAAGGAAGTAATAAACCTATATGCTGGCATGAATCACATAATAGTAGTGTCTTGTTAACCTTGACATAGTCACTTTTCAACTTATAGACTGTGACACATTAACACTAGCAATGCAACTGATAGTGTTATTTAAAACATATGTTGAGACACCAAGAAACACATTTAGCCAATATTTGGGTAATTCAGGATATGTCTAAGTTGTTATATAAAAATGATCTTTTGTTTTAACAAATTGATGGCAAAAATAATGTCTGGGCATAATTAAGATGAAGGAACATTTACTAAAAAAACAGTCATTATTTTCCTTAGGACATCAATAGAAATTTTTTATTGATTAATGAAGTATCGGAAAAGGGTGAAAGATTATGAAAGGGATTACTTTTAAAATTGTTATATACTTTATATGTATATATATATGTGTAATAAGTTTATGTATATATATATATGTAATATATAATGTTTATATATGTAATATGTTTATGTCAAATCCACCCCCATTTCCTACCCTCAAATCACTCCTCTCCCCCACTAACTTTTACTTCTGAACTTTGTGTGTTCTTTCTCTTTTTTAATATGCACTGAATTTAGTATTTTCTGTACATGTATGGGTATGGAGCAATTAACTGGATAACAATTATCCTCTCAGGACCTCATCCCACATAAAGTTCACTACCCCCCACAGCATTCATTAAACTCTCAAACAGGAATATGAGACTTCATGAGCCATGTTCACATCCATGCTGAGATTCTGCCTGACTTGATCTGCAACTCTTACTGATGTAGTCCTGCCCTTGGAAGCTTATGTGAACAGCTTTCTGTTGTGTCTATGGAACACTTTTTATAAAGTATCTACTGTTTCTGGATTTTACACTATTTCCATCACCTCATAAATGAATATTTCTGGACCTACATGGAGAGATTTGATACAAAAAATCCACTTCAGGCTGAGACCTACAAAGTCTCTTATTCTGTGAATGTTGAATGGTTGTTTATTTCTTTTTCCTTCTTTTTACAAACAGCTTCTATCATAGACATCAACAATATACACACTAATGAGGATGAGGAAATTTGCACCATACATTAACCCTACACAAAGTATAAAAGACAGCTGAGAAATGCTGAGAGCATTATATTGACTTATGTGGTATTTATGTGTTTAGTAATATATATGTATTTATAGATGTGTACATATATAACAATATTTAATATGAAGAAAATTACATAGAATATGTTTTTCATTAGATACTTCCCTGTCCCCCTTATTCTCCCATATTATCCTCTTTTCATCCACTCAAATTATTGTTCTTCCTCTCTGTTAAATCAAAAACACAAGAAAAAAGCATCAAGCATATGAAGTCATATGTGTTTTGTTGGTTTATCTATTAATCAACATCTATTGTCAAAAGAAACTTCTCTGACAAAGTCTTAGACATGTATTAATTTATGGATGTAATTATAAGAACATAGAGATAGCTCAATGGAATACACATTTAACAGAAAAAAAAATACGTTATTTTCTTCCCTAGTACCTAGCCTGTCCAGGATTTTTAAAGTTGGATAATGGTACCACACATGAACTTCATTTTTTCATGAATGGAAAATGCTTAATGAATGTAGATATAAAAGTGCATGTGGCTTATACCAAAGACATAAGTTTGGACTACTGATAAGGTAAAACATATGGCATTTGACTGGAGAAGTCACAGAAATAAACCAGATTATGCTGAAATCAAGACCAACAATGAGCCCACTAAGACATTAAGTGATGCCAGGTATCATCTATGCACAATTTATGAAGTTTTAAGATGTTGTGACATTTCCAGACATGCATGGCAAAACGATATCACTTATACGTAACTAATTATTTAATCAGTTATGTAAGTAAATGTGCAATCTGTGATAAAAGATTATCAACTGGAATGCCTTATAAATACTGTTGAGAGTATTTGTTTCGAGATATGACATAGGCTATTTTTTGTGGAACTGTCATATATAGTAAATCCTGTGATCAACAAATAATAGTAAACTTCCATCTGCTGAAGGTGCTCATGCTATGCGATTGACATTTTTCTTTTTCCTGAAGGGATCACTCAGGAGTTGGTGTGGTATCTTTAACATGCATATTAAGGAAAACATGAGTCACACAACAAATTCATATTTAGAAAGATACCACTATAAATGAAAACAAAGAATGAAGTTTTAGAGTAAATGTCTTTGGATGCCTTATTCTATTTCTATGTCTCTAATAACACCAAAGCAAAATCAACCTTAGAAAAAGCATTATCCATCAGTTGAAAGCTTCTTAACATGAAATGTACATTGCTTCAATTACATTCAAGACTGTTGTTGACCAAATGATGTATATCTCTGAAAGATATCATTTTGATTCCCCTTTGCCAAAAGCCACATGTATAACATTCTATTTTCATATTGCTCCAAAATTTATAGTAAATGTAAATACTGAAAATGACTAATATTTTATTTAAAAATCTTTGTCTATAGGAATGCTTCTTTTGAAATATGAAAATGGGATGCTAAATATATAATACAATGTGGATCCACAAAAGCCCACTTAAGTAAAGTTTCTTTTTTGCAGGTGTCGGGGATTAAATCCTGGTTATTAGCCTGGAGATCTGGTTAAGCGCTTAAGACCTCTGGCTATACATCTTGTAGACCTTGATTCCTAGCATCCACAGAAGGCTCACTCCCATCTGAAGCTCCAGTTCCAGGGGATCTGATGTCATCTTTAAGACTTTAAGAGCACTGATTGCACATGGTACATGGATATATGCACACAAAATACAGATGTGCAAAAATAAACATGGAAAAGTAGCAAAGATGCTGGTGATGTATGTTAAGCCAGTGTTACGCCACTGAAGTATGTTCCCAGCTACTCAAGGCCTGCTTTTCAAATGCTCCTGTATAAAAAAAAATATTTACACCCCAACAGAATGAGTATGTACTCCTTTCAGTTTAGGTTGAATCCTAATCTCAGTTTAGACCAGTGTGCTAACTAGCTTTATGCTAGCTGGACACATGTAGCTAGAGCCATCTGAGAGGAGGGAACTTCAACTGTGAAAATGCCTCCAAAAGACTGGGCTGTACATAAGCCTACAGGGCATTTTCTTGACTAGTGATTGGTAAGAGAAGGCCCAACTCCTGTAAGTGGTGACCCTACCCCTGCCACCGTGCTGGTGTTCCTGGATTCTATAAGAAAGCAGGCTGAGTAGGTCACAATGACCAAGTCAACTGGTTACTCACGGCCATGATTCAATTCCTGACCCAAGTTCTTGCCATCTAGAGTTCCTGCATTTACTTATCTACTTCCTTCCATGGCAAGCAGTTAGGTGAAAGAAAAAAAAATCCTTTACAAGTTACAAGTTTCATTTTGTCATGGTGTTTCATCAGAGCAATAGTAATCCTAAGTAAGATAACCATCATTCTAGTTCCATCCATTTAAATGCAAATTTCAAGATGTCATTATGTTTCTACAGATGAGTAGTAACCCCATTGTGTAAATGTACCACATTTTCTTTATCCTTTGTTTGAGGGAGAACTTAAGTTGTTTCCAGGTTCTTGCTATTACAAATAATGCTGCTATAAAAATAGTTGATAACCTCTGTGCAAATATCACAATTGAAATAATAGGGTTAGTCCCCACAGGAAAATATGTATAGAAATAACCAAGCATGGAAAATAACCTTATAAAGTGTAAGTTATTCCTGATATATCATTCAACTATATACAAATGATTAGATACCCAACAGCTTATTTAATCTATGGGGAAAGTTTTTATTGACATTTAAGTCACTGCAAATGGTGGCACTCCTCTTGCAGTGTTTTCATATGGCTTTGCTGATCTTTCAATTGGAAAGTTGGAAAGACTCCCCCTCCCCC
>LOJH01054929.1:0-11949 GCA_001685095.1 Ellobius talpinus | reverse complement strand
TATTAACCAATGAAAGTAACACATAGACAGATGACCCTCCTCCATCACTTTTCACTTCCACGTCGTTGAAGGAAGTCAGGATTGGAACTCAAACAGGGTAGGAACCTGGAGGTAGGAGGCCATGGAGGAGTGCTGTATCCTGGCTTGCTCAGTCTTATGGACGGGTTTTCTGAACTGGGGTTCTCTCCTCTCAGATGACTCTAGCCTCTGTCAAGTTGACATAATATTAGCCAGCACATATTCTAAGAGGCAGAAACAGTATTCTCCAGGGACAAGCCTTCTGCTAGTTCATCGAATCCAAGCAGTCAGTTCTAAACACATATACATATGAGCAACACCAAGTGAACTCAGGTTATATACATATAACTAGGAGGCCATAAGGTTAAAAAGGAAGAAATGGGGGAGACACAAGAGGAAGTGGAGGGAGGAGAAGGAGGAGGAAATGATGCCAATATAGTACTCAAATGTGCTTTAGGGACGTTTTTATTTTTAAATTATTTCCATGTACAGTTTCCAATGCATGTGAATTGTGAATGGATTTCCTATCATCATAAAGTATCTTTCTCTCTCTCTTACACACACACAGCAAAAATTAATCTACTGTAAGTTACAGATCTGTTGCATTTTACAAAAGAAATAAATGCTACATCTTTCCCCTTGGTAGAAATGTGTAGGACTTTTTGAGAATACTCGACTTTCAGACCTGGACAAATCATACCTTATTTTCTTTCTTTCTATAAGCCTCTCTGTCCTTTCTGTTTCATGTCCATTTCTAGGAATTATAGAACTGAATTCAATGGGTTTGCATCCAAAACAACCATGGCCAAGAAATGTCTTGGAAAATGACTTTTGCCTGCAGTAAAGAAGAAGAGTACTGGAATTGTTTCCAAAGCAATGCTTCCTTGCAATGAAAGTAGTCTAGGAATTTTATGCAGGAAACACACATGTTCATATTAGGAAAACCCTCTAAGGATGGGCACAAGTCTGAGCATGCACCTTTAAGGAGTGTATTCTTGAGTGTGCTAGTTTAAGTTTATGGTTCAGGAAGGATCTGAGACATGTCTTTGCCTAGGCTCACCTTGAGGTGCTGGAAGACTGTCCAAAGGCTAAAACAGTAGATGGGTATACCCCAGCATGCTCAGCTTGCATCATTAAGGGAACAGTTTAAAAGTGGGTTAATATAAGACCTTACTCCTAAAGGAGTCTCACTTAACAGATAGCAATTTTTCTGCATACTCCAGGTCTATGTGAGGACCTTCTGACTTCCCCAGTCTTGTTGCCCTGGGTACAGACTTTCTCAGTTTAAGATGTGGTCTGTGCCTGCACATTTTTGTATTCATTTATAATCCCTCAGTGAAAGCATATAGAGAATAATGACACAAATAGCCAAAACAGAAGTTACAATACTTGAATAAATTAAAATTTTATTTTCATCCTAGCCAGCCTTTTCAGAATCCTCTTCCTACACAGCTCTGAAAACTTTTAATAACGTTGCTAGAAATTTATTTTAGAAGTTGTTAGTCTACATAGACTTTGGCTCAGAGTGGAAGCAGGTTAGAACTGCATTTGACCCAGTGTAGCATGAATCTGTTCCTCATGAAACCCCCATGACAATCTGCTCCCAAACTTGAACCTGTCAATGCCTGTCAGTGTGCATAAATCAAAGGGAGCCCCTTTCACCTGAACTATGAAGGCTCCTTCCTGGAGCTCTTTGTGATACTGTATTCCATAATGCATTAGCAAGTGGATGCATTCCATGCTGCAGGGGCTGCCTGGCCTGTCCAAACTCAAACTTCCCAATGTCCAGAACTTTGTGTGGCTATCTGTTGAAGCCCCTGCTAGTAGATGGTATCTATCAGCAAATAGATACTTATTTAATAGTTGTCAGATTAATGTGTAAACAATGTCTTGCCTCCCTGGGCTTCTGGATAAATCATCTACTCAAGTGTCTACCCACCCACAAGGAAATAAGACAATTTAAAGCATGCAAAAAACACTTGCATAAAAGGAAGAAGTCAACTGTCTGTGAACTGCGGTCTTTGGATGACTAGTTCAGATCATAAAGGGACATATATACTACCTCTTTACAATGCCTTCCAACCAAAATGGCTAAATGTTTCACAAATCGTATAGCTCAAGAGGACTTTGATTACTAGGAGGATTTACTGCCACAATGATTTCTGTGATTCCCAGGGTTAATTAAGGAGCTGTTCTTAGTGGATTATCTGATTCACCATTGATAATATGTTAAAAATAAGCAGAATGTCATTTCTGTAATCCTGTCTTGTAGCTAGATTGAAAAACAACAATGTACACAGGGTGGGAGGAGACAGAGGGAGGAGGGATCGAGGGAAAGGTAGGGAAAGAGGAGGAGAGACAGAGAGGGAGAATTGACTCACATATTCTCACGGAGTATTGTCGTACATAACAGTCAGGCGTCCTATCAAACAGGCCTCTAGCAAGTATCATTTTTAGTTTTAAAGGTAGACATCCTGGCTGGGCATGGGGATGCCCTTATCCTAGCATTCTAAAGGGAGGGGAGTCAAAAGTCTAAAGCCAATTCAGTCTACATGGAGACATTTCGTCTCAATTCCCACCTTCCCTCACTCAGAGAGAAAAACATAACCTGATGGAGCCAGACATGGTTCATATGAGGCTCAGGCAGGTGAGCTGTCGTTGCTTTATCTCTTTTCTCACCTGCCGTTCAGGAGCCGTCTTAGTCCCGTCTACAGCTCTAAGTTGTCTGAGTTCTGGAATCTTTGAAGATACTCCTTTCTCGTTTTTCCCAGTAGCCTTAACTGCACCGGAGACTGATAAGCTTCTGCTTCCTGCACACCGGCTCTTCAGTGGATGAGAAGCTCATACATAGGAAGCTGGCATTTCTGCAGCTATGTCTGAGCCTGCAGTGCTGCTGGAATCACCTGTGTGCCCAAGCTAGCACGAGAGCCAGTTTCAGGCCACCCGTATGTGTGTGAGGCCTGACTGTGTCCTCCTGGACTTTCCTCTAGGTGCTAATTGCTTTCGTGAGCAAAACCATGCAAAGCAATTAAGCAGTTCCCTTTTCTCCCAGTCCCAGCTCTCAGAAGCAAGGGTCTGGGACAGGGCTCCTGTGCTCCCAGTAGGTTGCAAATTGCTCAGAATGAATAAATACATTTGTTCACTTTTCAAACTGTGACCAGCCACCTGGTTCTCTTGTGCTGCTCTCAGAGCAGCGAAGGCAGATGACGGGCTCCTCATTGCTGAACTCCAGCCCATAAAAATGCTTCACCGCACTTGGAGCTATTTTTGCAAGGACATCTGTTGCCAAAAAAGAATTTTAATTAAGCAAAAACACATCTCTGTTTTGTCCGTGGCAAGGAGGCTTGTGAAAGCTTTCTTGTCTCAGATGCATGCTAAATCTGGAGAAATGGAAGCCTTAAGGTATTTTGTGAGGGACATTTTGCTGCTCAATTTGAGGGGCACAAAAGATTTTTCCATGGGAAGAAAATTATTGGAAGCACTTGTTTGTGCTTTTTAGAATAGGGCCCAGACTGCATTAATAATTAATTGTATATAATATAATCTGACATGTTACCCCGTGGTTTGATAAAGTTGAAAGCTATTTCCACACGGCGACTTGCCAGTTATTTTGTGCTTTGCCCTCCTCCAAGCTTCTTCCCAGGTGATATTCATCATTTTAACACCAAGCTTCCAGAGCACGACATCAACACATAAATTAGAGGCCCTAGCTGTTCTAGTTAGTATAGATAAAATTGCCCAATCATAAAGAAAAAAAGTAAAGTGATCAAATCCGAAGGAGGCTGTGGACATTAATACTGCATAAATTGCTTATAGCTGTGTTAGAAGGGAGCCTTCCTGCACTTTTCAAAAATGCAAGTATATCGAATACCTTTTCCCTCATCAAACGCTGATCCGCTGGCAGATATAACTTCTTCAAACATGAAACTGATTCTCTAACCATATACCCTTCAAATCCCTTAAGTGCCTTTAGGGGCACTCTATTTGGCAGCACAAGCACATCAGACAAGCAGATTACTAGGGGGCACTTTCAAGTAGCAGGTCCTGCAGGGTCTTGCTGGCAGCATGGGAGGACAAATTACCTGCTAATATTCAGGTTGTTTCTGAACACCTCTATTATTGAGTGGGGTTACTGACTTGCCCTCTTGGCAGGTGGACAGAGAAAATTGTCTTGGTCAAGGCAGTAAGAGGGTTCATATTTCTACACAATAGGATCATTGCAAATAGGAATCTAGCCTGCATGTTAAAGAATGGAATACAGAATCCATGTTACACATAAAAGCCGGGTGCTTTCCTCACTTATGAAATCTTTCTGACAGTTGTAAGTCATTTTCAAAGATTTTCCCCTCACAGAGAGACACAGGGGAATTTTCTTTTTCTCTCTCACAGGGTGATGATGGCTGCTCTGTTTCTGATGGCTAGGACACCTTCACTCCATCTCTGTTGCCAACTTTGAACAAGGTAGATTTTGTAACATATAAATAGAACATGGATCTCTCAGGTACTTCCCCCATCCCTCAAAGAATTATTGATAGATTTCAAATGTATATGTTGCTTGAGCACTCATTAGTTCTGTGTGGAGTCTCTGGGTGATTGACAGCTGCCTGTGCAAATCAGTTTTTAAACTTGGGTTATTTTTAACTTGCCATTTCCCAGTTTTAATAGTCAGAGTGTTTTGGTTGTGAGAGGAATCCAGGGAAAAATAAGTTAAGGAGAAGGGAATTTATTAGTTAGCAAAACTGTCAAATGCCAGGTTGCAGGCTTTAGGAACTTCCAGGCCTAAGGCCTCACGAATGTGCAAAATGGTCTGTTTTGCGATCAGCTTTCCTCTACAGTGGCCTTATGGTGTGAGTAGTTTCCGCATCAGTTCAGCTCTTCAGCTCTTCCTTTGCAAGGCCTCTAGGCCAGGACAAAACTCTAAGCACCATGGTCAGAACACAGTCTGCTATGGACTGCATAGGTTGTACCCTAACTACCATTAAGGAGCTCTGCGATCACCTCCAAAAATTTCTTCTCTGTGCCATAATATCCTCACCTATAATAAAGGACAACAGAAGTCCTTACTCTGTGGGCTACTTTGTAGAAGTGAGTTTTATGTATGTACCAATCCTTATTAAGTTTCAACTGCTTTTGATATATGGTGTCAATGAATTGTATCAGTGTAGCTGGGAGATAGGATGTATTGATTAGAAATGCTTGGGTCATGTGTCTTCTTGGGAAAAAGGATGGCAATCTTCTACTAAGATTCTAACCACAAGGATAGAGAATAATCTCCTAAAAAAACTTTGGAGATCTCTTATAATACAAATAACCAACAGCCTGAATAACTGATACAGTTAGATATTGGTACTCAGATATTGACACTGGTACTCAGATATTGATGATGCTTAGAATCTGACCAAACAAAATGGCAGCTGGGAAAGTGCTTTTAAATAATGAAGTACAATAACATTTAAATGTGTGCAAAGAACAGTTCCTACCTCCACCCCAACCATTGACACTGGGGACTGCTTAGAGCCTAGCATCTCATAACGTATTTCTGCAAATCCAAAAGCCCTAGCCCTCGACACTTGAGGACAATATGGAGCCTCACTTGTCAGATAGGACTGCCAAACCATCAACCCAGTAGCCACCACCTGAGAGATGGTGGAGCAATGCATCTCATACAGGTAGCACCGCTTACCCCAAGAGCTCAAGACAGCCACCTGAGGACCACCAGAGACACACACATCCAAGCTTCCTTAGATAGCTATTCATAACTGTTGATCAACCAGAAGTATTCATTGTAGACTAACTAGACTTGGAGTACCATACAAGAAGACATCAGAAGAGAGAATCATCAAGTGGTTCTTCTCTTTGGGTAGTATATATTCAGGCTGAGAAAAGGAGGCTTTCAAAATCATAGTCATTCAACTAATAAACTTCAATGCAAATTTGACAAAGCAAGATCTCAATGCTCATACAGCTTGATACTCTCTTGAATATTTAAGCAAAAATAAAGACATAATTGACAAACTACATTGGGAAGCAGAGGGAGCCATGAGTGAATGAAATCCTGAGTTGAATGTGTATTTTTGTTTGTTTGTTTGTTTTGTTTTAAGACAGGGTCCTTCTTTGTAGTCCTGGCTGTCCTGGAGGTCACTATGTAGACCAAGGCTGGAACTGAATTCACAGAGGTCTGCCTACCTCTGCTTCCTAAGTAGGCATGGCCATGTCAAATATTATAACACTTCAGTCCCACCGAAGTTGCAAAGCTTTCCCTGAATGAGACTCAGAGAGATGTTAAGGGGTAAATGTTTACAACATGCAGCTTTCTACTGTTGAATGTTTATAGCCTTAGGATCACTCTCCTATAGAGATTGTTCCTACAAAGATGAACTAAATCTGCCTCCTTGCTTAGCTATATATAATAACCCTTCCCCCTTGGTTTTCTATATATAATAAACTGCCTCATTGTTAATCTATAGGCAATGGCCCTGCCTTTCTATTCCAGGGGTTCTGAGGCTTCTCCATCAGGGATCTCAGTCCATCCAGTCATCTTTGCTGTGTCCATGTATCTGTCATGTTTTCATTCCCTCGCCAGCCCAAGTATATCAAGTCCCTGAAGCCATGCAGAGTGCAGCATACTTCAGATACTCAAGTCACAGCACAGAAACAAAAATCACACACACACACACACTTGAATAAAGCTCTACAATATTCTCTCTCCTCGTTACAAATCCCATAATAATGAATATGTCAATGAAAATGACCTGGAAGTTATTCCAGATAAAGAATTCAAAAGAATAATTGTAAATATGGTCAAATAACTCAAATAAGAGAAAAATACAGAGCTGAGTGAAATATGAAACCCAATAAAAGGTAGGAAAATTAAATTCAACAAAGAGATAGAATTGCTGAAGAAAAGTCAACCTAAAATAATGTTGGAAATTAAAACTCAGTAAGGCAAGTACAAACCCCGATAGAATACCTCACCAACAGAATGGATTTGTGAAAAACATAGTCATGGATAAAAGACAAAGTAGAGGCATTGTTTCACTCAGTAAAGTTCAATGAGAATTAAAAAAGAATCATGACCACAACAGGGGAGAACTTAGGGACACCATAAAAGGTCCAGTCTTTGAATTAAATAGAAGTAGAAAAAGAAGACCACAGCAAAAATATATGGCATTTATAATAAATCTTGACAAAGAGTTTTAAATCCAGGTAAAGAACTCCATACAAAAATAAATTCACAAATAAAAGAAACTCATCATGATATGTTATAGTCAAAATAGTAAGAGACTAGAGTCAAAATCTGAGGACAGGAAGAGACGATCAAAAATCAGGGTTGAAATTAATAAAAGAGAAACAAACAACATGTAAAAAATTACAAAGAATCAAGAAATAAAAGTTTGGTTCTTTGGGAATATTAACATTGATTAACATTCAATAGAATTAACCAAAAGAAAGAAAAATGAGCCATGTCAATAAAATTAGAACTGCAAAGGAAGACATTACAACAGAAACTAAAGAAATTCAGAGAATCATAAAGACATGCTTTAAAAAGCTATATTCCACTATATTATAAAATCTAGAAGAAACGGTGAATTTATAGATTTATATGGGCTATCAAAGTTAAGTCAATTCAAAATAAATAAGTTAAGTTGTCTTATATATAGCAATGAGATAAAAGTCATCATTAAAAACCAAAATAAATAATGACTAAAAGCCCATGGCTAGATGGTGTCAGCCTCAAATTCTCTCAGACTTTCTCATAACTGATACCAACACTCCTCAAATTATTCTGTACACTAGAAATGAAAGAATCATTACCAAATTCTTCATACAAAGCCAGTATTGTCTTGGTACCCAAACCAGATAAAGACCTGCTAAAAGAATTACAGCCTGCTTCTTTGATGACCATAAATCAATAAATGTTACCCACCATATAATCAAGCCTAGATCTAAAATCAATTGATTATCTCATTAGGAGCAGAAAAGACCTTTGACAAAAGTTAAACATCCTTTCCTTATAAAAGTCCCAGGGTTGCTGGGCTGGAGATACAGAGGACATACTGCAACATATAAGCAACATACAACAAACCCACAGCCACCATTATATTAAGTCATAATAACTTGCTTCAGAAAATAATCCCTCAGAAAGCAATTAGTAAAGAATGAAGTCAAAGAATTCTTATTTGCTGGTGATATGATTATATATATAAAGACTTCACCGGAAATCTCTGACAGCTGATAAATAGATTCAGCAAAGTAAGCATGATAGAAAATTAACACATACCAGTAGTCTTCTAATTAAATAAAACTATAGACATACCAAAACATAAATCAGGAAAATGATTGTACTTGTAAAACCTTAGAGAATTGTGTTATATCTAACAGAGGAAACAAAGGCTTGTACAGCAAAACCTTTAAGACTCTAATGATGGAAAGACTACTGACTAGATCAATACTGTAGAAATGGCCATCCTTACAAAATCTATCTTCAAATCTCCAAAATCTCAATGTAATTCATAAAAATTAAAAAAAAAACTTAAAATTCGCATGGAAGCACAAAATACCCAGGACAGCCAAAACAGTCCTGAATGATAAAGAACTTCTGGAGTTATCACAAATACTGATTACAAATTATGTTACAGAACTTTAGTTATAAAAACATAATTGACTGGCATAAAAACAAATTGATCATTGGAATATAAATGAAAACAGAGATATAAGCCCACATTCCTACAGTCATAGGATTTTTGACAAAGAGGGCAAAATAGATATTTAAGACATCTATAACAAATCTATAACAAATGATACTTGTTGAAGTGGATATTTATATTTACAGCAGTGAAACTATATCCTTAGCTGTCCTGGAGAGAGCTAAATGGATCTATCTAAATGTATCAAGGACCCAAATATAAGACTTGATATCCTCTTTCTGTTATAGGAACAATTAGGGGGATATAAGTTCAACCTATAGATACAGGAGTAGGCATTCTCTGGCAGCATACACATTAAGATTGACAACTGACGTATGGGACCTCATGAAACCCAAAAACTTCTGCACAAGAAAGGCCACATTTGTTTAAGTGAAGAAACAGCCTAAGAAATGGGAAATAACTTTACCAGCTACACTTCTGATAGAATGCTAGTATCTAGAATATAAATTACACAAAAACCTCTAAGCATCAAGAAATCAAACAATCCAGCTACAAACAGGACACGATACTAAAGAGTTCTCTAATGAAGAAATACAAATCATGGAGAATTATTAAAATTATTTAATGTCCATAACTATAAAAGAAATGTAAATAAAAGTACTTTGAGAGTTTGTTTTACCCCAAACAATCTGACATTAAAGAAAAAATAAAACATGAACAAAAATGGCAGCAAATGCTGACATGAATGTGGTGGAAGTGAGACACCTATCCATTATTCCTAGGATTGCAAACTAATGCATCTCCTATGGAAATCAGTGTAAAGGTTTCTTAAAAAAAATCGAGAAATAGATCTGCCATATGATTCAGCTGTATCACCCAGGTATATACACAAAACTTTTCATACTTTACTATAGAGATACTTTTTGTAGAGGCCATGAGGTTTTTGTAAACACAGATAAACACTATGGAAACCAGAAATGTTAAACACAAGGGGTGTCTCCTCATTGGAAAAAATAAAATAACTGAATTCTCTCCAGAAGGCTGGAGTGGATGTTGTTAATGTCTGTTGACCTTTTGCTATCTATAGAGCCATTCTTCACCCAATCCTCCAGAAAGTTTATCCCAGACTCTCTACCCCAGGACTTTGTCAATTAGCGCTCAGTCAATAGAGCCTTTCCTACAGCAAATGCAAGATGTACTTTATAGCCTGCTGACCTCTGTGCTATCTTGGTCAAAAACCATACCGTATTGTAGACTCTTAAGCTATAAAACCCAGCTTCATGGTCACATGCACTTTGCATAGCATTTTTTTATGTAGTCACACTTATGCTTTATTGTACACCTAGAAATGGAATGATTTTTGCCTGAAAGACTCTTCTGAACTGTGCTGTTTAAATACGCTTTCAAAAAACCACACAGCATCAGGTTCCCTAAGTTTGTTCCAACCTAACTAAATCAAGCTGAACCAAATTTTCATTCTCATATTTTCAAAGATCATTTTTCCTGCCAGCTATGACACCTGCATGGATCCCCCACACTTTTTCTTACAAGCTTCTTGCTCTTCTAGGCAGGAAATATTTACAAAATGATGAATATATGGTGAAAATATAGTGCATTTATAGTGGAATATTATTCATCTTTTATAAAAATGACATTTACATATAAATAGGTTGAGATGGAAATAATCATTGTGAATGAGGTAATCTAGACTAAGAAAGTCAAGTGCCACATGTTCCTTCTCATATGTGAATGTTAGCGTTTTGTCTTTAGATACAGAGGTTTAAGATGGAGTACACATGGAAATCAGTAAATCAATAAGGGCCCATGAGGTGGGTGTTTTGAAAAGTGAGTAGGTAAAACACAGTTCTTTTGAGTGGGGAATGGAGGATAATGGAGCAAGAGGGTTAAGTGGTGAGGAGGTGAGAGGGTGGAGTAGAGAAGGAGGTACTGAGAGGGGTAACCTACACTAAGACTTTTTAAAAAGTCAACTCAAACATATTACTGTACAAGATTCTTAAAATATACCCATATCTATATAAAAAGGAATTTAAGTAGAATGCCCATTCCAGACGACCATGGTCTCTCCAAATAAAAATCCTAGTGCCAAATGTGGGTTTCCACTTTGTGAGTTGTTGGGCAGTAGGATCCCAGAGATACCCAAATATAATATGCTATTGCCATTATCTTGGTTACCTCCAGAACTTGATGACAGGATTCTATTTCTGAAGATACAAATACTGAAGTTACAAAACATGGGGGGAAAGCAAGCCAGTACTGACCCAGAAGCTTAATCCCTACTGGCTAGTGTTGGAAGGTACTATGTGCTACTGGCTAGTGTTGGAAGGTACTATGTGCTACTGGCTAGTGTTGGAAGGTACTATGTGCTACTGGCTAGTGGTGGAAGGTACTATGTGCTACTAGCTAGTGTTGGAAGGTACTATATGTGCTACTGCGAGATGTATGTGGTAATAACTCTTACACTTATTTGATTTGAGTCCTTGGAGCTACAATAATAACCAGTTTGATAAGCTATACTCATGAGTGTAATACTGGCACAAATGTTATAGGAATAATCCACTTTCTGATTGTGGTTAAGGCCTACTTCATAAGACTTGTCACTGTTTACAAGGGCAAATAGTCAAGGCAGGCTAGGTCATAGGCCCTAGGAAAGAATTTGCTTCTATTATTCTGTTAATTGGAAATAGTATTAAGCTGACTTCTAAGACTATATCATTTTATCCATGCTTAGTGCATCTTTCAGCCCATATTAGAGAATGGGCTTCTCCTTACAGTTAGATGGTAATTAACATAGATTTCCACAATTGGTCAGAGGGCAGAGCATAGATTGTAGAGTGCTGTATATTTAAAGAAGATATGAATTTCCCACTCCTTCCTCTGAGGCTCAAGGAACAATGGGGATAAGCAGCTAGAAAGGTTATAAATAAGAACTATAACCAGTGAAAGACTACAATGAAACTGTTTTCTGGAGAAAGCAGGGCAGTTGCAAATATGAACTTAGAGCAGCAATGATTGATTACACAAGACTTATGCAAGACAAAGTCAGATAAAGTCTTAGCTTGGAACGGGGAGAAGGTCAGATATTCCCACCTGAAATTTGTAAGCTATTGGCAGCCAATGGAAATTGGGAAAAAGTCAATTTTCTTTTTTTATTGATTTTTATTGAGCTCTACATTTTCTCTGCTCACCTCCCTGCCTCTCCCCTCCTCCTTTCAACCCTCCCCCAAGGTCCCCATGCTCCCAATTTGCTCAGGAGATCTTGTCT
>LOJH01054927.1:0-11586 GCA_001685095.1 Ellobius talpinus | reverse complement strand
TAAAGCAAAGAAAACCAGCCTACAATTCACAATCCCAGAGAACCTGGACAGCAAAGAAGACCCTGAGAGAGACATACATAGAGCTTATCTACATGGGAAGTAGAAAATTGTGAGTAATTTGGGAGCATGGGGACCATGGGAGAGGGTTGAAGGGGAAGGGAGAGGAAGGGAGGTGAGTGGAGAAAAACGTATGGCTCAATAAAAACAATAAAAAAGTGACTTTAACTTTTAAGAGTCTCACAACTGAAAAAAAAACCTTAGGAAGATACTAGCTGATGGAATATAGAAAAAAGGCACCAGTGTGGGTCCTGTCCACTGGCATGGCATATTCACACTAACTAGGGCCTCTCCTGTACTGCCCACCCCAATTTCTACTTATTTATGAAGTTTCTTCATCACTGGTTATTAAAACTCATTTATTTGTGGCTAGTGTTACCTGAAACCCTAGTCTACCAAGTAGGAGCTTCCCACTCCTCTTTCCTATTGTTTCAACCATGGACTCTTAATATTTATGTTGGTTGATGGTAAAAGAGTTAAAGATCATTTTCTTTCCTCATGATTCACATTCTGAGTATTTTTTCTTCTTAACTTCTTCATTATCTCCTAGAATGCCTCTTGGGTGTATCTAGTTAAAAGGATGACTTTGGGGTTTGTCAATGGACCTTCCTATTTAGTTCAGTTTAGTGATGTTTTCAGTCTCTGTGCCAGTGACTCTGATGGATACCCAGGGCAGAGAGATGGACAGCATCTGGTATTCTAGTGGAGAATGCAGTAGAAAACAAATAAAAGGAATGTGAGATAAACCTGTGCAAGGAATAACAAAATCCATTCCAGTAAGTTATCAAAGGATCTGAAGAAAAGATGGCTTCTTCTAAGAAATGGCAGATGGACAGTTTTTTAAATATTTATTATTTTATGTGTATAACTATTTTGCCAGAATGTATGTATTTGTACGATGTGTGTCCAGGACCTCAAGAGGTCAGAAAAAATATTAAAAGTGGCACCAGAGTCCCTGAAATTGGACTTATAAGCAGTTGTGAGCCACCATGTGAGTGCTGGGAACTGAACCTGGATTGTCTGCAAGAGCAGGAAGTGCTCCTAACTGCACAGCCATCTCTCCATCCCTATGAGTTGTCTTCATTTTGAAAAACTTCTCTCAACAATTGTTATTTATTATAGGAGTTTATTGAGAATTGTAGACATTAATATCCTGTGCTTTGACCAAATCTACCTCCCCATTCCCTTCCTTCCAACTCTTCCTATATTCCTTCACCATTTCCCCTTCCACCTTCATATACTCTTTTTGTTTTTTTCTCATTTGTGGTTATTAGTTTTAAATCATCAGATGTGTGTCTTTCTTTTGGAATGCCCATTTATGTAGGTAAATTACTAAAGGCCCATGGTTGTAGTGGGGTTCAAGGGAGGGGAAATAGAATATAGTGGCATAAAGAGTTAATGGGGATAATGGGGCAGTAAGGGTTAAATTGAGGTGTGGGTGGGAGAGAAGAGTAGAGGAAGGAATAGGAAGGACAAACAACAATAATCTTTTAGAAAAGTCATATAGAAGAATACTATTGTAGAAATATGCATACAATATATACACATATGATATCTATACATATATGCACAATATATACATACACATATTTAAAATGGAGCTGCTCTATTATAGGAACAATGATCTGACTAGACATCAGAGGCTGGCAAATAAAAAGCCCATCATCAAAACCAGGTTACTTCTTTTGGAGTTGTTGGTCAATGGGGTTCCATAGATCCCCAAACGTTGTAAGATATTGGCATTGCTCTTGGTTACCTCTAGAATTGTATGATAAGGCTTCCTTGCTAAACATATCACATACATACAACATGATAAAAGTAAGATTTATGGGCCTGGAAGTTTCATTCCTACTGAATAGCTTTCACAGTTATGGAAGGTGCTATGCTCCTAAAGAGAACAGTAATTAATCTTACCTGTCTGTGAACCCTGTACGCTATAATAATGACTGGCTTGGCAAGACACACCCACTGGTGCAGCCGTGATCTCAACAATACATGTTCCAGTGGTGGTTTGAGAAATCACAGTCCCCATAGGCTCTCATGTTCAACTATTTGGTTGCCAGTTGGTGGAACTGTTTGGGAAGGATTAAGAGGTATGGTTTTGTTGGAAGATGTGTGTCACTGGAAGTGGGCTTTGGAATTTCAAAAGACTCATACCTGTCCCTGTGTGCTCAGTTGCTGCTCCTTGTTTGTGGATTGGGATGTGAACTCTCAGCTGCTGCCCTAGTGCCAACATGCAGGTTGTTTGCTGCCACAATGTTTGCTATGATGGACTTTAGTCCTCTGAAACCATAAGCCCAATTGAATACTTTCTTTTATAAGTGGTTTTGATCATGGTGTTTTGCCTAGCTATAGAAAAGAAACTAATACAAGCCACCATGACGTCAGTTGAAATTTATATTGAAAATTTTTTCTTTTTCAATTATTTGTGTGTATGTGTGTGTGTGCGTGTGTGTGTGTGTGCGTGTGTGTGTGTGTGCGTGCACACACACACACACATGGATGCAATGCCCATGGAGGCCAGAAGAGGGTGTTGTGTCCTATAGAGATCCAGAGTTACAGGTAGTTGTAAGCCCTAATACGGTTGTTGGGAACTGAATTTGAGTTAAATCCTCTTAACCTCTGAGCCATCATTCCATCCCCAACATTTACTTTATAATTTACATAAAACAGTTGTGTTGGCAAGAGATTGATTACACATGGTGATCAAAAAATATTTTGACTCTTATGATCTATCTTTATGATGGGGAAATGATTTGATCGGGTGAGAAATCTATGGTAAAAACTATTGTGGCTGTCACTTAGATCTTGACAATGCTCTATGGAGATACCCATTCAAAGGAGAAAACATTTAACAAATAAGTGTTAAATAATTGAAACAATTCTGTTCACATGGTAAGGAGAATAAAATGGGAGAGAATTAATATAAAAGTTCTGTGCTAAATTTAAATAGTATAAAAGAAATATGGGCCTGGTCAAGGCTAGTCAACTGACTTATGCCAGTTCTTTGGAGGGAACTGTGTGCAATTCAAATGGCACTTCTCTTCCTATGACTTAGGCTTGTCATCCCAGATTTATAGAAATGTAAGTTTACAGTCTTGTAGTTTGACAGACATTCTCTCTCATCTATATCTGCTGTCCCCTTGAGTCCTTTGCTGTCTCAGGCACCATCTGGGGAAAGCTGTAAGTGGCCTTTTGCAGATAACAGTATCAGCAGCTTAGACATGACTGATGTGCACTGGCCAGTGAGTCTGCATGTGGTAGACTTCCTCACAGATATTTTTCTATTAGCCTCCAGGAGCATATTCTATGCTGTTGAATGGAACAGCACAGGCCAGGACTGGGCAAAGTGAACCACATTCATGTTTATATAAATATCCTTCACTCAATTTTCATCACACAGAGAGACATTTGTAATGGACAAAATATACTGTGACCAGACACATGTAACCTGGCCATATTCAATGTTTTCTCAACCCTTAGTAGTTCTGCTTACTGTCTGCTGTATTAAGGAAGGGAAGTAGTCTAAGATTGCAGATGATTAGTGTTATGTCCAAATTACTCAAAAGACTTCTTGGTACCTACGTTTGTATAACTACTTACCACACAGCCTAGCCTCCTGTACACAGACAGTGTTTGACATTGTCCTGGTTCCCTGGCTAACTGAGTAGACATTCCTTGCAGCTGGTCACATAGGGAACTGTAGCAAGCCTACCAAGCTAACATTGGGGATTTAGTTTATAACTCAAACACAAACTCTGCTTGTCAGGGAGAGTGCCAGAAAAATGATACTTGGCCATTTCCCTTCCCTCTTGCAATTTTTTTATTCTGGTCTTAAAACTGCTGGGTTGTAACTAATAAATGTTACTGGGTGAATAAATGTTCACCCAATATACTGTTTTTGACATAAATAATCTAATGTCCAAACAATGCAGAAGCTGTCTTAAATAAAACGTGAGTGCCAGGTCTTCCTGGTAATAATTTGGAAAATATCAATAATGTTGTCAGCTTAACAACAGAGCATGCTATCTGCCCTTTTCATCTTGCTGGTGATAGGAGAAAGGGGGGGACCTATTTTCACAGAAGTGATCCACCAATTCTTGAGTTATCTTAGGTACCTCACCTTCAAGTTCAGAAATCAGCAACTGTCTTTTTGGTGGGGTGCTTCTGAGATTTCAAGAGGGGCTGGGTGGGTAAGAACATTTCTTGGTTCTAAAATCAGTTTGTGAGCTCGAACTTCAGCAGGGAGGTTTTGACAGCACACATTCCTCCTCTGACCCTCTCTAAATTCGTATAGAATAAAGACAATTGTACCTCCTTTAAAAATAGAGCTGTGGGCATTAGACAATGAAGTGGTGTCGATGTATAATCTGACTTGATTTCGTGGATAGAAGCAGGAAAGAGAGTCATTCATTATTTTCCCCCCAAATCATCCACCATTGTTTTTTTCTTCAAGATGCTTCATTGGAGCCCATGGGCACAGATAGATGTAATGGTGAATCTCCATACATTTCAACTCCAGTATGGGGAACTATTGAGGAGCTTGTGGGTCATACATCTGTGTGTAAGAGTGAGTGTTTTCAGAGATGATGTACTGAAGGAGGAAGACCTATTCTCCCTCATAAGCTGTACCATCCAAGTGCTGGGAGCCCAGATGAAATGAAGTAGGAGAAAAGGGAGACAGCAATCCTTTTGCTCTGCTTTTTGGCCTGCCATAAAATAAAATTCCTCTGCTTGGCTGTTCCTTTCCATCCATTGAATTGTCAGGTCAGAAATTTTGGTAACAAAGATACAAAAAGCAACCAATATAGTAACTTTCAGTGATAATAATATTTCTATCATAATGACCTCAGTTTGAGTTTCCCTAATAAAAAGAAACCATAAGAAGACCATGGGTGTAGCCTATCTACCTGGGAAGAGTTTCAAGTAGTATGAACGAAAAAATAAGGACCTGTATTAGGGTTCTCTAGAGGAAGCAAACTGATGGAGAGAGCATATCACAAGGGGAGAATTTGTAGGATTGGCTTACACAGCAGGGGTTGTTTAGTCCAACAATGACTACACACTATGGGCCCTGAGAATCCCTGTGGAGGGATGTCTCAATAAAAAACCAGGTGCTGGACACCTGGAAGGTTCCCAAGTGCTACTGGTCTCCAATCCACATCAGAAGTCTGAAGAATCTGGGTTCTGACATTACCAAAACATGGCAGCGATGGCAGTGGGGACATTCACACTCTGGTAAGAAGACTTAGAGGCCCACAGGTAGCATTCATTTCTTCTTAGAGCTCTTTCCATCTGGACTACCAACCCGAAGGTTCAGTGTAGTCTGGGAGAGGGACTTCCTTCCCTTAGGTAGTCCTTCCTGGAAAGACCTTCACAGATCCACCTAGAGATGGTTTTTTTAGTGGATTTCAGATGCAATTGATTTGGCAATAAGGTTAAGCATCATAGGAAGAGATAAAGAAAGAAGGGAAGAAGAAAGAAAGAAAGAAAGAAAGAAAGAAAAGAGAGAGAGAAAGAAAGAAAGAAAATGTTATGAGCAGGTCATAAAGCTTGCTGTCACTGACGAATCCTAAGAATGTACCTTTTAGAATTACCTTCAGAAGACTGGTGTGGCACTCTGTTGGTTTCCCAAATAGATTTCCTTTAAATGGTCCTGGGCAAATGTTTCAAGCTACACTGAGCATTTCAGGGCTCTCAGCTGCCTCCTGACTCTGTGGGAAAGCCTACCTTCCCATGTTAGCCATCAGTAACTTGTGAATGACGGACAGAGGATTCAAATGTCCCTGCAATAGAGGACAATTCACTGGCTCTCGTTTATGCTCTAGAACAGAAACTCTCAACTTGTGCGTTGTGACCCCTTTGGGGTCTAGTGGCCCTTTCATGGGGCTCACCTAAGATTATTGGAAACACAGATATTTACATTATGAGTCACAAAAGTATCAAAATTGCAGTTATGGAGTAGCAGTGAGATAATTTTAGGGTTGAGGTCACCACACATGAGGAACAGTATTAAAGGGTCACAGCATTAGCAAGGCTAAGAACCACCAAATCATTTTCTACCCAGGTTTCAGGACAAAACTAGACTTCATTGTGGCAGTGCCCTAGCATGGTTCTTTACTTCTTAAAAATTTTAATTAAAAAAGCATGCATGCACCTGTGTGTGCATGTGTGTGTGCTCATGCATACTTACACATGTGAGCATACTGTTCATGTGTGAGTGGAGGCATCACTGGTACTCATGCTTGGCATGTGGAGCTTGGACGACATCCTCCATTGTTGGTCCTTGCCTTTGACTTTGTTTGAGGCAGAGTCTCCAGTGGTTTGGTGCTGTGTGCATCAGGCTAGATGGCTGTGAGCTTCTGTGGAATGGCCTGTCTCTGCTTCTCATCTTACATGCTAACCCTCCTGCTTTTACATATGTTCTAAAAACAGACCATTTGTCCTCGGGTGTGTCCCCCGGTCCTCGTTCTCTTCGTTCTTGCATGGCAAGCACTTTTACCCACTGAGTCATCTCCCTAGCTCCACTTTCCTAGTCTTTGTTCTGTTTTCTTCTCCACCCCAACAGACTCTGAAACTTCTCCATTTCTAAGTCTTGTGTTCCTGAATCCTAGGCCCCATCTGTTTTCAGGGAACTTGACTGAACATAAGGGCAGTTATTCAACAATGCACTTCTATCGTTGCTGGAAGGCCGGGAGGAAGCCCAGCTGCTGCTTCTGTGGCCTACACCACAGTGGTGACTTCTGATGGCTTTTGCTGCTCTGCTCATGGGTAATGAGCAGAAAGGGTTGAGATGAGCAATGAAGTTCCTTGGTGCATGGGAAATTTGTTGAGCTGAGTGTGACAGCTCTTGTCCCCAAGGCTCTGTCCTCTCCTTGTCATTGAAGTTGGCTCCAGCCATTCTCCCATCTTTCAGAAAGAAAGGGATTATAACATTCTTGTCTCACATGTAACCTCCAAGTTAAGAAATTGATATAGCCAGATGGTAGTGACACATGCTTTTAATCCCAGCACTCGGGAGGCAGAGGCCGGCAGATTTCTGTAAGTTCGAGGCCAGTCTGGTCAACAAAGTGGACAGCCAGGACTGTTACACAGAAAAACCCTGTCTTGAAAAAAAATGATGTAAATGCTCTTTGAGGAACCTTGTCATGGAGTTCTGTGCCAGGGTTCAGAAGGTGGGGCAGAGAAAACAAGTTTGTTATTGACCTGCATGCAGGTCCACTACCTCACAGAAACCATGACTCCCATCTTATAACTGTCATCTGGTCTGTTCTCAGAAATGCTCTTGCCTTATGGGATAGTCAGTAGGCCAAGAATCATCCTGACTCAAGCCCTCTCAGTTCTGGTCTTCTGTTCTTAGGGGAGGACTGAGTGTTGGGGCTGTGTGTCAAAGGACCAGGTGAGCTGCTAACCTAAGCGTCTTCCTGAGAGACATTTTGAGACTTTAGTTAGTATTTAGAAGTAACAGGAAAGAAATTGCTTGATATTGTATGAATGAACTAGTATGTATTGACTCACTAAATGAGGGGGACGTGGTGGCGCACTCCTTTGTTCTCAGCACTCAGGAGGCAGAGGCAGATGGCTCTCTGAGTCTGAGGCCAGCCCGATCTACAAAGTGACACTTTGTCTCAACAAAAGAAAAAAAAAGCAAACAAAACAAAATAAAAACAAACCCAAAGATTCACTAAATTGTAGCTGTTATTTTAACTATAAAATTAGGTTCTGGGATTACATCAGTGAAGTGTCTCAGCAAAGTTAATAGAAAGACCCCAGGCCGCACGTCAAGAGATGTGGTCCCTCATTGTCTCAGCTGTGCACGGCTTCACCTCTCTAGACCTCCTGTTCACAGCACCTGGACACTCCCAGCTCCTGTCCATGTCCCACAGGTGGTGTCAAATATCAAGTGAAGATGGGCATGCAGCAAATATTTGAGGGCATGGGTGGGATGAGATGTCAGGTACCTCCGTCTAAAGCAACTCATTCCTCAGAGAACCTCCCAGGAAGCCAGCTTGCTCTTTCCTTTGAGATTCCACAAATTGCTGTGGATGGGGCCTGGTTCATTTTTGGCAAACAGATTCTGTGCTAAATGGTGACGAAGTGATAAGCATATGTAAATATTTCATATGGAAGCAAAGTCAATATGGACAAGCGCAAAAGACTCCCAGGCTGTGCATAGTTGCAACTGAAAGCGAGGTTGGAGCAGACAGGAAGCTGAAGGCAAGCCTTGTATGGTTATTTACAGTAGATGGTCTAAGCCCCGTGTGCACACACAGGCAGCACTAAAGGGACTCAGTGGATGTTAAATTTAAAACAGAAGGAGTATGTTATATCTGGAGAGAAGAATGTGGGTCAGGGAGAAGAAAGGAATTAGAGGGAAGAGAATAGGGGGTGAATGAACTCTAAACACACGTTGTGTGCATGTATTAACATTAAATAAAACATTCAGTAAATATTTTTAATTTTTAACTTATTTTATTCGTAGTTTTAGTTACACATGAATGCTTTGCCTCCATGTATGTATGTGAAGCATATGTGTCTCTGGTGTCCATGGAGGTCTACAGAAGAGTATTAGATTCCCTGTAACAGAAGTTACTGATGGTTCTCGGACACCTTGTGGGTGCTGAGAATCAAATATGGGTCCTCTGAAAGAGTGTCAAGTGCTCTTCACTGCTAAGCCATCTCTCCAGCCCCTCAAAATATTTTATTTTTAATTTTAATCATGTATACATGTGAATGTTTGTGTGTGGGTTTGTGCATGTGGGTGCAGTACCACTGCAGGCCACAATAGGGCATAAGAGTCCATGGAGCTGGAAGTGACAAGAGGTTGTGAGCCCTCATAAGGGTGCTGAGGACCACACTTGGGTCCTCTAAAAAGTAGTGCATGTGCTTTATCTCTTAGCCAACTCTCCAGTCCCCTGTGATGGTATTTAAATGCTTGCCACAAGCTTTGAAAAGGTATGGATCATGTTTCTCTGACATCACCATGCAGTGTGCTGTCGGCTGGGTGAGGAATAGAATTGAAGCTCATGTTTGAGGTTCTAGTTCCTATTCCTTCTACCATGGGCTCATTGGTGCCTCCTCTCTCCAGTCTCCTTGGTAGTGAGAGTCGTGTGGCATATTGTTCACAGCATGATGTAGATGGTCTCAGATTGTGTGGGGAAAAATGTTTCTGAAAGCATAGCAATGCTGTAAAGGGCTAATGTCATGTGAGATCAGGGTTGAAGAAGGGGTAGAAAATTCTGGAAGAATATGAGGAAACAGCCTGGAGAAAAGGAAGCCAGAAGACATCTCTCTTCATCAGATAGTTAATTTTTTGATCTTTGTACAGAAGATACAAAGGCTTCAAAAAACGGAGGGGTGAGCAAGGGAGGGAAGAATGAAAAAGAAAGAGAGCAGGGGTGAGCGAGGATGAAGAGTCCAGTGAGGGCCTCAGCATTGGGCTAGGTGACCTCGGGGGCTGCACAGGGAAAATCCTGAAGGTACTTTGTGTGGTTGGGGCATTCACTTCTCTAAGGTCAGGGTATTGAGTGCATCTCGCATGTTGATCCTTCCATGTAGCCCACTGTCAGCGCATTAAAGCAATCATTCCAATGAAAACCAATGCTGAGTTAAATCCCAGTGGATGCCAGTTGCTGACTTCTTAACCTAGTACTCTACCAGCGCATGACATTTTTTTTACAAGCAAGAACCCTGTCTGTCTGACTGACTGCCCTGTGTATGAAACAATAAATTCATTTTTTATTCACAGAATGTTTCATCTTAGAATACTGTAGTATGTATTTTGTTGCCAAAATTGCCCCACAGTTTTGGTTGATGGGGTACTTTAAGCTGGCTTCTGCATCCTTGAGAATATTCTGGTAATTCTTTGACCATTTACTTTATAGAATAAAGAGATGTTCTAGGATCCAGTTCTCCAAGGTGCCCTGGTTCAGTTACTGGGAACAACACAGCACAGCAGGCTGTAGGCACAAAGTGATTTTACTGTCCCTGTTAGCTCATTGAGGTGGTAGATATATATGTATTCACAGAATCACATATACTTACATATGTGCATAAGTGATCAAATGGGCACACAGACATGGAAATGCATGCATGGATGTGAAATCATGAATTCACACTACTTCTCTCTATTTCCATTCTTTTCCTACACAGCTCCCTCTTGTCTTTCTCTGTTTCATATTTGTGTGTATATCCTTCCTCATGGAGAACCCGAACGCCATGTTTATTCACTTTTCCCTCTCCCCCCTTTCCTTCATCTTTCTCATTCCTCTCCTTCTCACAACTGTATGGCTTAGAGTCAGGATCTCTCTTCCCTGGTCACTTGCATACTGGGATTCCAGCTTTCACTATCATGCCTGGCTCATATTCTTGATTCTATAACACACTCCAAGTGATTCCATTGTTTTTCTTTTTCTCCATAGAAAACAAGTTGATCAAAAATAGTTGACAATTTGTTGATAGAATGTGTCCCCTTGTCTGAGATACTGTTCTATTGTTGTGACTAAACACCATGACCAAGGCAATTTATCAAAGAAAGCATTGAAATGTGAGCTGGTTTCCAGTTTCAGAGGTTTAGTCCATGCTCATCAGGGTAGGGAGAGTGGCTACGGCAGGCAGGCGTGGTGCCGGAGCAGTAGCTGAGAGCTCACGTCTGATTCTCATCTTGAAGGCAGAGAGAGAAAGACGGGGTCTAGCAAGGGATTTTTGCAACTTTAAAGCCCACACCAAGTGACACACTCTCTCCACAAGTCATACTTCCTAATCCTCCCTAAAACAGTTCTAGTAAGCAAAGACCTGCAAGCCAATGGGGGCCCCTCTCATTTCAAGCACCACAGCCCTCCTTGTTCCCCTCTGCTCCAAACTAAGTGTGTACCCTCTGTCCATCCCATCCCTCATCCAACCTCCTCTCTCTTTTGTTTGTTCATTTTCTCTGTCTCTTCTTCCCTCTCTGTGTCCATCATGAGGTGACTATGACCTTTATTTGAAATACAACTCAATTCATGCAGTCCATTTAATTCTGTTTTCAGTCCATTCTATTTCAACATTTATTTTTAGTATGTAGAGGATTAAGGATTTCAGAAAGTCAAAACTATATACAGAAAGGAATACTCAGAGGTTCCTTCCAATATCGAATTGAGCCAACTTCTGTAGCCCAACATATATATTTATATATATAAAACACAGCAACATGGCTGCCTACAGTGGATCTAGAAAGGAACGGAATTAAAGAGCAGTTACTCATGAGGAGTGAGTTGGTCAGAATAGGGCCTATGCCCCTTTGTTGATGATGATGGTCTCACCAACCACTCTCAAGTGTTTAATGTTGTTCCTTTACCACGGAGCCATTAAGACACACGCAGTAGAGTTTCGTAGCATGTATGCTGTAGAGCGTTCTCATGAGATAGCAGAAGAAAAACAATTCCTACCTAAACAGCATGGGTAGCATTAGAAACTTGGTTTGCCTCCTGAAAGCAATTCTGCTGATGGAGGAGGGTCATCTGTCTATGTGTTACTTTCATTGGTTAATAA
>LOJH01054926.1:0-11950 GCA_001685095.1 Ellobius talpinus | reverse complement strand
GGGAGGGAATTGGGAGGAGGGGAGGAGGTGGAAATTTTATAATAATAATAATAAAAAAATAAAAAATGAAAAAAAGAAATAAAGTGTAAATCCTAAAAAAAAGAAGGTAGGGAAGATTTGGACAGAATATATTGTATTAATTTTCAATAAAATAAATAAATAAATAATAGGATTAATAGTAAATTTATAAAATTGAAAATTTGGACAAATGAGAATTTTACCATTTCCACTGAATAAATAATTGACATATTTAGCAGTATGTCAAGCACACAAGAGGTCTATTTATTTGTTGCATTGTATAAATATGTGAAGAATGTTCCTACTTGTATACAAGTTTCTCTAGGGAGAGTTCACAGTGGGGTCATTACTCCAAGAAGCACCCCAACACTCTAATTATGCCTTTAGGCAAAACATCATTCAGGCTTGAAATCCACATTATAAGGTTTATAGATAATAGTATCTTTGCTTTGAGCCTTGACATTGAAAATAATATTCAAAATATACATAACTGGGATTGTAATCTTGAATCTAGTTTCTTCAACTATGAATTATAACCCAAACACATGGTCATATAACAAAATAAGAGAATTATAAAAAATTAATAATGATGATGACAATGACAGTAGTAAAAGTTTTTTGTCAGTATGGTGACCAAACATTAATTCAACACTGAGCATGTCATGAATTTGAGATGTTTCTGGCAATGCCCGGCATAGCACGTTGTGTGACTTTGCTGAAGCATTGATTCTGAACTCAAAACTTGTGCATTTTACACCTTGAATGTCATGTCATCACGTCATGCTATGCCAAGAAATGCTGCCGAAAGCACTTTGGCTCAGATTCTAGATTATTGGATGCTGTGAGTGCAAGTGTTTGCACTGGAGGTACAAAGTTTTCTACTCTTATAGAACTATAGCGGTTTAGTTACAGAAAACAAAACTTAATATTTTCCTACCATCATTCCTCAGCATATATATTTGGGATATGCATTTGCTAGAATATTAATTTTAAAACTTGTTTAAGATTTGAGCTTCAAAAATTGAGAAAAAAGTGTGCCAATACTGAACATGTTCATATATTTTTGATCATTGTTCCTTAGCACAGTGTCCTTATCTGTACAGCATTTACATCCTTTTAGTTATTAAAGGTAACTGGGGATGACTTAATGTATACAAGGAAAGGTGCATAGGTTAAATGCAAACATTGTGTCAGCTTTGTAAAAGGACCTGAGTATTTGGACATTTGGGTATATTTGTCAGGTCTTGAAATGGATTTCCTACTGATACTGATGAAAATTTAAATGGTAAAAATTCACAGACCACTAAAGTTCTTATGAAAAGCACAAGCAATCTATGCTATTCAGTGGTTATAATTTTATGAACTCAGCAGAAACAATATTTTTGCAAATGCAAATACTTTTAATGTTTCAGTGTTAAGTGAAAAAAATCAGAATTCTTAATTATAGAAAGTATTAACACAACTATGCAAAATAAACAAACTTCAAATTCTCAGGGAAAATCTCTAAAGATAAACAGATTTGAATGTGTTGGCTTTGAGTGATAGACACTTCATTTACCTCTGTTTAATGTAGGGAACTATAACAAACAATTATTTTTTATACTAAAAACAAACATGGCTTTTAAATACAGAATGTGAATTCTTGTGGTATTTAAGCACAAGTCTGACAATTTCTATCACATATGTGTTAGATGTGACACAAAAATATTTAAATGTCTCAAATAAAAATGGTACTACCACTACTACTGTGATATATATATATATATATGCTCTTGAAAGTTTTAAAAATATATTATCTCAATCAGTTCTTTTAAATAAGATCTTAAAAGGTGCAACTCACAAACCAAGAATTCCAACTGAGACTATCTGGTAGCAGAGTGTGCATCCTATTGGCACCAACTTATTCACCCCTCTTCAGATGACATAAAGTCTGAAGCATCAATAGAAACACCAGATAAGGCAAAGTGGTTGTATCTCTTTCAGTCATATCCTTGATATCTTCCTGTCCTCCAATAAGGATCCCCTGGCCAATCAGGTTTCTCAGGAGCCCACATGGACCAGCTTCCTAGTCTCTAGACCTTTAAGGGCATAGAAGGATAGGTAATGGTTCTATCTCATGAGCTGGAAAAAGCACTTGAAAAGAATTTTTTGTTTTGTATTTATTTTCCAGTTTTATTGAGATACAATTAAAAGATAAAATTGTGTATATAGCCTAGGACGGTAATGTGATTCCACATACAGATATATTTGAGAAACAAACAGCACTGCCTGATTAACTGGGATGCCCGTTTCCACATGTAGTTACCATTTCCGGTGTGTGCATGTGTACAAGGAACACTGAAGACCCATTTCCTTAGAAATTTTCAAATAAACAGTGCTCTGGGTATGTAAGCACAGCATGACTGGAGATGAAGGGTTTTTGAGGAGATGTATTTTATTCTTTGAAGATCCAAGTATTTTCTGTCCATGTCCCCTGTCTCTCATCCGACCCATGCCGCCCGCTGTACTCAGTCTCTGCTGATGCTCCCAGCAGTGAGTGAGTTACCCTCTGTCGTTCTCAAGGAATCTTGTCCTTCACTGTCGGCTGAAATCCCTGTTAAGCTATTGGCTGCAAAAGCATCCTATTATTCATAAAAAGGATTTGCATTTTTATAGAGTGTTACTAAAGAGCATGAAACTTAATTTCCAAATACTAATCTCTGCCTATTTCCCATCCTTCCAGCCCAAACTTCAACTTTATTTCTACTCCAGTTTTGCCCTTTTCCAGTGTAGCCTCCTTTATTCTCATAGCACGGACTGCAGAATACCTCTGGACATTTGTTCTTTGATTAACTGCAGCCCATAATATTTCCATTTCTTCCTCCAAGCATCCTAATAGAAAAGATAGTGGTGTCCTTATATTCAATACTTGTCCAGGCTTTCCCTAATTTTGTTGGACCCCCCACCCCTTGTCCCACCTCTGTAGCTATTGTATACACCTCACTCTGCCACTTCTGTGTAGCATCACTTCTTCAATGTCTAGTAGTATCTCAGTATTCTCAAAGAGTTCCAGTCTCCCTCACGCAAGGTATATTTATTCTTATTCGGAACTATTTCCTTAATTTCACATAACTTGATGACCAGACATTGCATTCCTATATAACTAAGTACACAGCCTCACTCAGTTTGAGTCATTACCCATTAAATGTTCCATCTTAATCATGAATAAATAATATTTAAATGTGCAATGTCCTCATATAGACTCAGGTGTATGAATACTTTGCTGACTGTTGTTTGAAGAGGCTTTGTGGAGCTTGCTCATAGAAGTTGGTTACTGGTGGTGGTCTTTATGTTTTATAGCCAAATCCCACTGCCGGTTCTTTCTTTGCCTCCTAATTACAGATGTGATGTTACCAGCTGCCTCCTGTTGCTGCCACTGTGTTGTCCCAGCCAGTGACCCATACACCCCCGGAGCTCTAAGTTCAAATAAACTCCTATGCATTTTACCACAGCTACAAGAAAATTAAGGTACCACCTTTGACGCCAGCTCTCACAATCACAACTCCTAAGGTCTTAGGAAGGAATTGGACACAAGTAATAAAAAGAATTATTAAATCACAATGGAAGGAAATGATGAATGTATGAGTGCGGGCAATATTTCAGTTGCTAAAGAGGCTGCATAGGAAGGAATTTCTGGTTGGGCCTCAGGACCTTACAGGAGGCTACCTTACATTAGTGAATCTTTAATCACAGTGGCTACAAAAGAAGTAAATTGCTTCATAAATATTCCATCCTTTTTATTCTAAAATTAAACAAGTATTCATTTTGAGTAATTTACTATAAAATTTAAGAGTTGTGATGGGACAAACACTGTAGCTCACTTAACTTGAACTATGTAGAATACTTATTAAAAATCTAGCCAATCAGCTACTCATGCTAGCAAATTGTGCAGAGGAAAAGAGAATGTAGCAGTCTGAACATCACCATTGAAACTGCAGACGTGGCTCAGTGGTAGAGAACAGGACTAGAAGACATACAGTTTTCATTTTGATTGTGTATCACAAAAATTTTAATGGAAGCAAGTTGTCATTGATCATATTGATGACCACATAACATAAGAGATGAAGGTTTGCTTTCGCTTCAGATTATATACATTTTGCCTAAAATATAAAATGAAGACACTGATATAATTTTAAGCTATGAATGTGATTATATTGATAAATCAATGGTGAAATTAATAAATTTCTAGAGCTACACATTGATAAAAAAGGAAACAGATGCAGAAATTTACTCATTCTTCTAAATAATTTTAAATACTTCCTGAAAATTAAAGGAATCCCCCTCTTCCATTAGATAGCCTACTATAACTATTCCTTCACTTCAAATTAATTCTTGAAGATCAGAAAGGAATGTGGAAGAGAAGATGGAGGGACAGCTAGGGTGAGGAGAGAAAACTAACCCTAGAGAATGACTACAAGAGAATGACATCTTAGGTTTCCACATGGACCAAGAGGCTTCCCAAGCATACCAGTTGGTAATTGGTTCATCCTTAAAATATTTCCTTTTCATGTCCCTGAAATTGCAATTGTTCAGTGTGTTTCTTGGGGTTTCTATTGCTGTGATAAGCACTATGACCAAAAGCAACTTAGGGTTCCACATCAGAGTCTCACTGAGGAAAGTCAGGGCAGGACTCAAGCAGGGCAGGAACTGATGCAGACACCATGGAAGAGTGCAGCTTGCTCCCCCTGGCTCACCCAGCTGCTTTCTTACCCACCATGGGCCTGGTGTAAGCTCCCTTTTTGCAGAGTTCTGTATAAACAACAAGCTCACTCTGTGAGTCCCGCACATTCCTGGGCTCCAGGTAAAGCCGCAAAGTCCAGTTTCTCTTGCTATGGTTCTTCTCTTCGTGTTTATCAGAGATTTTTAACTTGTATATTGTTGCATGTTAGTGGAAATAAAATTAAAATATAATTGAAATGTTTCATGAGTACAACTCAATATGTCCTTCATTACTCAATAGATGTTCCTGGTCTTATGCAATTTGTTCAGTATCCAGTCTTCAAATGTGAAGCTACAAGAACTTCAGTTTAGCTATTTTCATTGGTGTATATAACAAGAAAAGAGTTCATCATCCACTTCTTATCTTTTATTCTCTCCTCTGTAATTAATTAATTCTGGAAAGTATAGCAGCACTGGGTACTGACATAACTCTCATCAAAGTGATGATCTGTCTTCCCTCCATCTCTCCCTCAGCACCATGTTTAAAAACAGCAAAACCCCATTTGCTGGAATTTTGACTTCTCTGTGGAGAGCAAAGGTGAAGAGGTAAGGTCAGAATCCTCTCTTCCTTTTCTCTTTCTACCTGCATTCCTTAGGGAATTACTGTGAATATGAAATGAGGAAAAAATGTAAAAAAATTCAATCTTGGAAATGCATGATAAATTACAAGTGGAAAGCCATGTTCCAAACAAAGAAGAGACACATGGTAGGTAGGGTGAGACTAAACCATCTTCTGGGATTAGGGGAACTTTTTAACTCTAGCCAAAGTACCTTTACAACTAATTCCTCTGCTTACAGAAACATTATTAGCAGAAAGAAATGTTTTTATTTTTATTTCTTGCCCTTGTAAACTTTACTCAATTCTCGCAAAATAGTGGAGTAGCAAAACATGTGTTCTCTGACAATTCGAAAGCTAATTAGTGATGAAAGCAAGTGCTCAGACTTAGGAGGCTAATAACCTTGTCTGTTTAATAAATGTAATTTTCCTGTGCATGCCAACAAAGCTTTTGAGAAATAGCAGAACTGTGTCATTAGTCTGGACGAGGAGGTGATAAACAACACTGTTCCGGCTCTGTGCTTGCTGTTTGCTAAGGGCTCTGAAGTGGGACTCTCATTATTTGACACAGACAAGTTGCTAAGTGAGTTTCAAGGCCATTGTTGATGCCTGGAGTGGCTGGAGCCTCCCTGGTGTGTTTGCCTTCCCTTGCCATTCCTTGCAAAACCACAGACTGTTTTTCACTTACTTCCTTCTTTCATGATTTTCTATTTTTTTCTTTCAATACCATGTTTATCATTCCAGCTGTGCCCACACAAAGGCACAACAGGATTCCCAAATACATAAAAATGAAGTTGAAACTCTTAAGATATGACATTTAAGTAATACTGCAATCGATTCCAATCAACTTCCCATTGTAGTGGTCACAAGTCTTCCAGAAAAATCCAGGAGCACAGATGAAGCAGTCACTCATCAAAGAACATGTGTCCCCACTTGGCCATTTGTCAGTTTCCAGTTCCCCTCTCTCGTTACTTGCCATTCCTCTTTCTTCTAATATGTCTCTGGTGAATGGCTTTCTAACTCCTCTTTCCCATTGTGACGATCCAATACTCTTAACTGGACACCATACATTTTTCAAAGGATTTATTATACTGGAGAAGCTTGTGGCTTTAATGTGTTAACTCTTGAACTACAATATAAGCATCTAAAGAAATAAACTTTGTATATACATCTTTTTGAAGTTCCATAGAGCCTAACTGTTCATTTACTTAGCATGTCAGTGGCAATTCCATATTGCTATAACTAAAATGGATTAAATTTAAAAGGCCGTCTCTCCTTAAGAGACATTCCCTCCACTTTTTATTCTGACCTTTTTATTTGATGTGTTTAAATGATATGCTGAGCATGATCACTCTTTTCCCCTTTTAAAAAAATTTTCATCTCTATGGGTATTTTGCTTGCATGCATGTCTGTGCACCACATGTGTACAGTGCCTGCAGAGGCCAAAAGAAGGCACGGAACCCTTAGGATTGCAGGAGCAGACCATTGTGAGCTGCGATGTGGATGCTGGGAACTCAAGTTAATCTTCTGCAAGAACAGCCAGGCTCTTAAATGCTGAACCACCCCTCCAGTCCCCAGAAATATTTTTCAGCAGATCTTCTCTTATTTGCACTAAGATCTTTTCTTCTTTCCATCACCTTTCTACTGAAGGACTCAGTTCTATGTCTGATGTCTGGAGGTGATATACACTGAAGTCTCTTCAGTTTCAACTGAGAGTTCTGCATTAGCTAAGAGGGGATACCATGGGTATCTTTTAAGACGCTTCTGTTCCCAGCAAAACAATTTTTTTCTATTATTTTTCATGTGTTATGGGAAGCTGACACCCAAGACATTCCTTTGACTTCCCTCAAGAATCTGAATTTCTTTTGCCTAAATTTAATTTAAATATTATTCAGTAAGAAGAGTCAATAACCACCATGCACCATATGCCAAATCAATAAGCCAGAGCTAAGAAAGGCAACTAGCCTTCTGGCAGGAATCTACAGGCAGCATGCCTCTCCATGGCAACAGCCTTGGGGTTGGCTCAAGACAAAAGTTTTGGGAATGGTTTCACAAAGTAATGAAAATTCTTAATTGTTTGACCTATGCACAGGATAAGATACATGGCCTCAGGGGTCACTGCCAGGGCATCAAATCTCACTTTAGCCAGCTCTTACATGAAGACCTGGTACTGGCCCTGTAGGTCCACACATGCCAAATTCTCCCTGGTATACAGAACTGGCAACTTACGGGTGTTCACATCACCAAAATCAGCAATGTCATACAAATGGCATGGGATAATCTTTATGGCATTGGTAAATGTCCCCATCAAGAGTTCCTCTTTTCTTGGGATGTCCAAGTAATCTCACAGATATTTTGAGAACTTTCATCAATGGCTCTGTCACCAGCTACCACTGGATCATTTATATTGGCCCTGCTGACAGTCATGATAGCATTATACAGGGAACAGTAACTCTTCACTATAAACTAATCAGCAATTACAACGACAGAGGTGAAAGTCTTGTCTTGCTTATCCAGTGAAGAAATTACACCTCTCACCTCTAATCTCTTTCCTTCCACATGTAGCAATGGTTCAGTACTTCTTGAGACAATGACTGGTCTGCATAGGGCCTCTTTATACCCTCTTCTGACATGCGTCTGAGAGGGAATGTGTCACTTTCTCCAACATACCACATGGCATATCCCATGTGGGGAGTTTAGACAAGATGACTGACTTTCAGAATGTTAAATCCTAACTTTTCACTAACAATCACCTAATAACTTTCTATTACATAACTCAGATTTTAGAATTATATTTCTCAACTTTGGGCTTAACGTTCTTGAGTGGAACACCAGCCACTAGCTGAGACTCCTGTGGAGAGTCTGATTGCAACCTCTTAATTTGGGACACTTTAAGCTACATTAAACCACTGAGCCTCATCAGGGCATCAACTGCCATCTTGTTGAAGATGGCTTCCTGCTGAGCGGACAGCATGGGATCTGAGCCATCACAGCAGGCTTCTCTAGAAGGTCCCTCTGCTCCACTTCATCATGCTTCTTCATGGTCATGTGGATCTCTTTGATGCTGTCAACTGCAAATAGGTAGCTGTGTCAAAGGTTAAGATGACAAATCTGAGGAGGTATAAATCATTTTTTCAAATGCTTTCACCTGCTTAGAAACTGGTCAAGGATATCATGACCAACCTCTGTGCTTTGAATTCCACAATTTCCAATAATAATTTGTTGCAGGACAGGTGACACCTAGATGTTTCAGAACTATAGACTCATCATTAGAAATTGTTTCTTTGCCTCAACTGGTGACAGCCTTGGAGTTGGCTAAGGACAACTTAGTTTGTCCATGCCACAGCAATCATCTAAGAGCACTGACGAAACACAAAGCTAAGGGTTCCTTGGGAGCTTTTAGTCTTCTCTTCAGCAGGGTGCCATGAGTGATCACACCAGAAGCTTGTGTGGTGCCCTACCAGTCCTCCGTTCTACATCACCATGCAGCCTGACAAGCCCACAAGAGACAATCTGGCTCCTTCATATAAGTTGCTATTCTGTGATCATCAGATCAAATCACGATACCCTGTGTGTCATCTATCTCTCCAGTTCATATTGCAAGGGAAGAGAATGTGTTGAATCTTGACAGTCTATTCTTGTAACAAAAATAAATTCATATTACCTGCTTTAATATGGCATCACAATTTTGGCTCTAATTAAAGAAACATAAGTAGTTTCTGCAAAATAGTCTTTGTGTGTGTGTGTGTGTGTGTGTGTGCGCGCGCGTGCTATATTACACATGTGCATGTGTACGTGGTAGTGTGGGAGGCCAGAAGTCAATGTCAGGTGCCTTCTACTATCACAATTTACCTTTTTTTTCTGAGACAAGAGTCTCTAACTGCACCTGAACATCACCTATGGGCTACACTGGCTGGCCAACATGCCCTGGGGAATTCTCCTGTCTCTGTTCTCTCACACTGTGGTTACATGCCTGGCTTTCTTCAGGAGTGCTGGAGAGCTGCACTCAGCTGATTCTCACACTTGCACAGCAAGTGCTTCCGTCTAGCCGTCCCAAAGCACTACTTGTTCATGCTGCCCTTCTCGAGCTCATGTAGATTCTGGTTGCTCTGGGTCTTTTGATATTACGCTAATAAGCCATTCAAAGGGGGTAGAAGATATAATACTGCTATGAATTTGCTCCTCTGAGAAAAAGAGTTGATAAAAAAAATGGATATCAAAGTGGGTATTTTCTTCTGATAGATTGTTACCAGTCCTGATATATACAGAGACTAACAGAAAGACACCACATTTATTCTAATTATTTTTCTAATTATCTCTTAATAAAGAAACAAGTAAGAAGCTATATTTAAATGATGAAATTTACCCTAAAGATAAATTACTTCTAACAATTATAATTGTTTTAAAAAAGCTGTGCTGCCCAGAGACTCATCACTGAGAGTGTTCGTCCTGAAATTGGCAGCATTATCACTGCCAAAAATTTGAAACGCGAGTGAAAATCTGTCATATGGAGGGGCCATCAGCTAGGACCTAAGTGTAAATCCTACAGCTTATGAACGTGAACTGAGATTTGAAGATAATTTGAGAGGCTGTACCCTGCTCAGTGGACAAAAAGCCACATTGTTTAAGGAACTGCAATCCCTCTCCCTGGCTCTCAGGTCCTTCCTGGGCTTCAGATTTCCTAGTTGTAGAATAAGAGATTCTGCCTGGGTAATTACTATGTCCTTTTTCAAATGGAAGCCCCCATTGCATTTTCTTTTCTGGGTATATTGAACCATCTGTGTAAGAATCTGTTCTGAAAGATGACAGATACTGGTGTTAAAAAAAAGTCAGCCTAAGAATTCCAAAGGCCATAGTTTCCACTCGGAAACTAGAACAAATGTTATTTTACTTTTTTATTGCAGTGACGATTATTAGAAATTCAAATAATTTACGCACCGGCTTCCATGGCAAAGGAATGTGAACAAGTAAATGCTTTGCAGAACCAAGAGTTGGAATCCAAGTAGAACTCCCCTTCACCATGCAAACATTATTTCTGGACCAGGTCACACTGAAGCTGAGCCTGCAGAGAAGCATCTTGATTCATGCATGTGTTTGTCAATCACAGCATTTAACCAGAAACAATGATATCACTTGCCCTCCCCCACCTCCGTTCAGATTTCAACTTTTTTTTCAAGTAACTGACTAAGTGTTAACAACCAGCAGATGGACTGAAGGGGCAGATGGGGCTCTCTCAGGAAGGCAGCTGAGAAATGATTAAAACCACTGAGGACTGCACACATTCTTCCTCCTCACAAAGGATGCTAGGTTTTTCTGCTGTACAATCTATTTGAATTAGCAAAGCAGATACTCAAAAGTGAGCCCTCACTGTTATTGTTTCTTTTTTAATCAGGAACAATTGAAAGGAAACAAGGCAGTAATGAAATGTTTTAAATAGTATTTATCCACTTGAAGATTTACAGACTTCCTTAAGATGGTGAGATTCTCAAAAAGATGGTTTTAATTTTAGGAAATTTTACCATTACCCCCTCACTCACTTTTCTCAGGTTATAGCTGCCTGTACTAGGGAGTGATGCTGCAGCAAACAGCTCCCTGAATTCAGACATTCCCATTGGAGGAATAAAACACATCTGCAATGTTGTCCAATTTAAAACACTCAGTTTGAAATACAACAGTTATTTCTTGTAGCATTGCTCCTTCCTGAAACTGGTTTGCTTCTTTGGGAAATGTATTTATAACCAGACTAGTAACTCCAGAAGAAAATACCCTATTATTTTGTAGCCAACACTGATCTTCATGCCACAGAGTCTGTCCAGTTTAATAATATACTTGGTCATAAAAGGTATTTAGTTAAATTACAAAGATTTCTACACCTGAAGATATTTACAAGAACATATTACAGGGATTTGCTATAGCTTTTATGTGTCTGAATGTCCCTCTGATGTTTCCCATGTTAGGAACTTGGTCCCAGTGGAAGTCAGAAGGTTTTGTGGAATCTGTAATGGGAAGTCTTTGGATTATTTAAGGATGTATCCTTGAAGACCATCAAAGCACTTCTAATATAACCTTCAGTACTTCTCACTCAAAAGTAGTAAAAGCCTGAGCCTATCCCACCAGAACTCTAAGTTTTAATTCTTGTATTTTGGTCTCTTTTTCCCTACATTTGTCTATCACTGCCATCTACCATGAAGTAAAGAAGTTAAAGGGAACCCTCACTAGAACCTGCACAATCCTTCTTGAACTATGAGCCTGTAGTGCTGGGAGCTAAATAACCCTGCGTTTTCTTTGTAAAGTCAGCCTACATTTGTTCAATATAGAAGAGATAGAAGTTTCTGGATGAGGTTAATCTCTGAGGCATACAGATTAATACCCTCCAAATTTTCCCATTTTCCATCCTCTGAACCTGTTAATTTATCTAATATGAATAGTTAATTTTTTACTTGTAATTAGGTTAGGTTCTTAATATTAGATACACATCCTAGCCCTCCAATAGGTACAGGGCAGAGACTGGTCACAGAGGTGCCTGTTACTATTTCTGATTATTTGAGAAGTGTAGTGAAAGGGAAGCAGGCCTACTTTTCGTCCCGCCCAGCTCCTGCACGGCTAGCTTATACCCCG
>LOJH01054922.1:0-11950 GCA_001685095.1 Ellobius talpinus | reverse complement strand
TTTATTTATATGATGGATTGCATTGATAGATTTTCTTATGTTGAACCAGCCCTCCATCTCTGGGATGAAGTCTACTTGCTCATGATGGATAAGTTTTTTGATGTTTTCTTGGATTCAGTTTATCACTATTTTATTGAGAATTTTTGCATCAATGTTCATGAATGAGATTGGTCTGTAATTTTCTTTTTTTAGTCTTTGTGTGGTTTTGATATCAGGGTAACTGTAGCTTCATAAAGAGTTTGGCAATGTCCCTTCTGTTTCTATTATGTGGAATACTTTGAGGAGTATAGGCATTATTTCTTCTTGGAAGTTCTGATAGAATTCTACACTAAAACCATCCAGCCCTGGGCTTTATTTTTGCTTGGGAGGCTTTTGCTGACAGCTTCTATTTCCTCACATCTTTTAGGTCTATTTAAATTACTCACCTGGTTTTGATTTTATTTTGGTACATGTTATCTATTAAAAAATGTCCATTTCTTTTACATTTTTCAATTTTGTGGATTTAGGTTTTTGCAATAAGACATAATGATTCTCTGAATTTCCTCAGTGTCTATTTTTACTCATTGTCAGAAAATGGGGAATCAACTGACCTCATGATTCAGCAATAGCAGTATTGGGTATATACCCAAAGGATGCTCAATCCAACTACAAAAGCATTTATTCAACTATGTTTATAGCACCATTATTTGTAATAACCAGAACCTGGAAACAACCTAGATGTCTCTCAGCTGAAAAATGGATAAAGTGTGGCACATTTACACATAAGAATATTGCTCAGCAGTAAAAACAATGATACCTTGGATTTTGCATGAAAATAGATGGCATTAGAAAACATTATCCTTATTGAGGTAACCCAGACCCCAAAAGATGAATATGGTATGTACTCACTCATAAGTGGATACTTTCTATAAATAAAGAACATTGAAGCTATGGTTCATGATCCTAGAAAAGCTAAGTAATAAGGTGAACCCCCCAAAAAAACATATATAGAGTCACCTGGAAATTGGAAAAAGACAGATTATCTGAGAAAATTGGGAGCATGGGGTGGGGGAATAAAAGAGGAGGAGAAGGGAAAGAAGATGGGGACAAGGGAAGGATTGAAGACCGCTTCAGGTAATGAGTTCATGGGGATGGAGGAAGGACAGATATGACAGCAAGGAAAGAAACATCTTGATTGAGGGAGCCATTAGGGGGTTAGCAAGAAACGTGTCTCTATAAAAATTCCCAGGAATCCACAAGCATGACCCCAACTAGGACCCTAAGCAATAGAGGAGACGGTGCCTGAACTGGCATTGCCCTGTATTCAGACTGATGATTATCTTATATATTACCATAGAACCTTCCTCCAACAACAGATGATAACAGAGGCAGAGTCCCACATTGGAGCACTGGTCTGATCTCCCAAGGTACAGTTGAAGAGTAGAAGGAATGACAATATGAGCCAAGAGGTCAAGATCATGAAGGGTTCATACACTGAAACAGTTTAACTGAGATAATGGGAGCTGACCAACTCCAGCCGGACTGGAAAGGAACAAGCATAGGACCAAACTAGTCACTCTGAATGCAGTTGACAGTTGTATGGCTGGGACAGACTGAGAGGAAACTGTCAGTGGCACTGGTATTTATCTCTACTGCATGTAATGGCCTTTGGTATTCTATTCTCTTTAGATATATACCTTGCTCAGCCTAGATGTAGTAGGGTGGGCCTTTTACCTTCCACAAAGCAAAGTGCCTTACCCTCTCAGGATTAGAGGGTGGTGGGGTGGGAGGGTATGTGTAGGAAATGGGAGGAGGGGAGGGAATGGAAATTTGGATTAATGTTTTTTAAAAAAACTAATCAAATATAAAAATCATAATTTAACCCATTTCTAGTAATCTGTGTATCATCATATGGCTGTGGTTTACTGGGTAAAGTTCCAGCATCTGTCTCTGGTGGGGTTATGTGACTTCTCTCTGACTCCACCTCCTTTCTCCCAGCATTCAGCTTAGTTTTCCCCTCCTTGCTCTGTTTTACCCTATCACCAGGCCAAGACAGTTACTTTATTAAGCAATAGTATTCACAGCATACAGAGGGGAATCCCACACCAGGGACTGACTTCTCATTGTCTTAGTGCTGGTTGTGAGAAGAAATTCTACAGCTATTATTACTGTCATCACTTGTTGGACTGTGTTTCCTTTGTGATGATTGTTTGTTCCTAAGTGAAACCTCAGTTTCTATCATGAGATAGTGCCTCGCATCACCATTGATGGATCACATTATAGGGTTATTAGCCCTGAAAGATTTTCAGTTAATTGGAGATAATTTTAGCTCCTTGTTGTATCAGACCTTGAAATCTAAGATGACTGGAGAATAATGATTGAGGAGGAAAAATATTAGATAAGCAAAACAGAGACAGTGAGGAATAAAATGGAGTTAGTTAGGCCAATGCCTTCTTCCATCCTGATGACAGTAAATTAATTGGTTTCCTACTCCTTTAAGACATGCTATCAAATTACCAAACCTAAGTCATGGTTGTTATTTGGGACCTCATCATTCCAACAAGTCGGTTTGATGTTTGTACCTTATTTACCCTGTTCCTGTGATTAGAATTTACAGAATGGTTTTCCTTGGGGTTCGGAGCCCTTGACACTGGCAAGTAAAGTTGATTGCAGATATTAAAGTCTGACTTGAATTGAACTGGAACAAGTCTCTATCTAGATAGATAATTGGTAGTTGCTGTGGAAAAAACACTTACACATTTGGCATTAGAATTATGTTAGAGCTGACATCACAGCTTAATTAATGTGATGTCATTTTTACAGGATAATATAAGTAAATTTATACTATTCTAAAATATCTTTTCAAGTTGTTTTGATAGAACAGACAAATATCAACTCAATTAACACCATGCTACATACATTTGCTTACTAAAAGCCCAGTGTCTTTGTAATTTATTTCTGAGTGTTTCTCTGGGAAGTGCATTCTAATTTATCTTTCTGTGGATAGGAGAGACTATTGCTTTGTGCTTTATTAATATCTTTAGATGTTAGTGCCTTCTAGTGACCTTTGGTAAAGAACATGGTGGTTTGTCTATTTGACATAGATATGTGGCAGTTATAATGTCTCCACAAAACCATTTTCTTACTCTGGAATTCTCAGGGAGTGTCAGGAAATGAAAACACTGAAAGGTCAGGTCTAAGTGTACTATAAATGGTACTTCAACTTTTATATTTAACATAAAAGTGATGGGATAAGATTGGAATGCACTGGGAAGGTTAGTAAACATTTATTAAGTGCTTGTGACACAGACCGTCTTCATTTAACTTAACTTAATTTAACTTAATTTAACTTAATTTAACTTAAAATTATCAATTTGAAAGACAAAATAGAGTGGTTAATATTTTTTACCTTTGTTGGCACTGCAGGAGACAGACCTTCAGATACGAAAGTTGAACATAATTGAACATCCTGTTTCATCATTTGGAGCTATAATGAAGTATCTTATATGAGGCAGTTAATTACTAGCAGAATTTTGTTTCTCATAGTTTTATGGAGTCAAAACATCAAGAAACTGGCAGCTGGAATGAATGGTTCACACCTTGTTTTCAGCTCTTTACATAGCAGGAGAGTCTGGAAATCAAAGGGATGAATTTTCTTCATTTAGGAGTGAATAAATTTAAAAGCCAGACAGATTTCTGAAGCAAGGGCCATTCATAACAACATTTATAACATTCATCAAGGCAATTTTTAAATTTCAATCTCTTATCAATAGACCACTCTACTCAGGACAATTAATATGGAAGACTGAGTTGTAATATGAGTTTAAGAGGGACAGAAACATAAAAAGATCACAATAATATTGACAAAGGACAGAATTTGAAAATGGTGGAAGAAAGGGAAAATGAGAGTCTCAAAGGTAGATACCTAGCACATTAATGAAATTAAAAGGCATTCTTCAATCAAGAAAAAGGCCCTATCAGAGGATACTTTTAGAGATGTGATTTAATAGATCTTACTGTGATTTTATTTTTTCTAATCTTTGGTGATATTTGACCCTTATTAGTGTTTTGTAAACAATTTTAATTATACAATATGAAATATGGCAATATAATTAATTACCAAAAATTTTATATCAGAAATGTCTGGACAAAATAAAAGTACTGTGTGGTTATGTAGAGATGGCTCAAAGGTGCAAAGCACTGGCTGTCTTCCAGAGGACCCAAGTTCAACTCCAAGTAACCACATGACATCTATCAACTGTCTGTGTAATTGCAGGTACAGGTTTTGAATATCCCCACACAGACATACAAGCAGGAGAAACACTAATGTACATGAAATAAAAACAAATACAATTTAAAAAGTAAAAGAAGTATATGAATGAGTCTCAGTCAAACTATATATTGTTACTTCACACCCTTCTCAGAACATATGTAGATATAGAGAGGTATTAAGTTTGGAAGGGTTGGAAAGCCCACAAAGTAAAGTCTGGTTATCTTTCACAAAGGCAATTTGTGAAAATGAAGCATATAGGAATGAATTCCACAATACTGCTTTATCCAGTTCCACCATTCTGATGATAGCATGTCACTGGTATTTTCCACTCTTCTGTCTATTATTATGGTCTTAAGTTCCTATGAAAAACAGAGATAGTAGGATTAAAATATTTTTAAGACTCTGGATAACTACAGCACTTGCAAAGTCATAAAAGTGTTTACTTTTTATTACTCTGCCTTTATCAATGTAACTTTTATTTATCTATGGTTTCATGTCTACCTCCTGAATATGAAATGAGGAAAATTCCTCAATCTCTACTCTTTCTTTGAGGAATAGATAATATCCGTAGTAATGTAAGATCACAAATCTTAGGTAAAACACATTCCAATTCTTGAAGAAACAAATGTAAGACAATAAATAAAACCAATTTTCATGTAAATATAGGTCATAATTTAATGTAAACTAGACAACAAGGACATGAAGGACTTGATAGGAAATGGAGACTATTTGCAAGTAAAAATAAAATCACTGAAATACTGCAAACTGGAAAGGGATGAATTTTTAAACATTTTTTCTAGCTGTTCTGTAAAGAAAAACAGAGAAACAATAAGAGGAAATTGGTAAAATGCCAAGGGAAAATAAGTATGGTTTTGTCTATAGTAACTTTGGTAGAGATGGTTAAAATTGGAGAAATGAGAAGTTTGATGTTCTAAAGTTCAAAGAAATATAAAATCATCTGAATATACAGACTGTGAAAACAAACATTGAAAGTAACTTCTGTTATCATTGATAGTTTTGAGAACAATTACTGAAGAAAAGAAGATTGCAGAACTAATTAGAGAAGAAATAGACAACATGTGGATAGGTACTAGGGTGAGAAATTTTATTGTAAAAGTGATAGGATGGTTACTGAGTGAAAAACAAGGACCATGGGAGAAAATGTGTTTTTTTCTGTTTATATTTCTTTTTGGTGCAATAAGAGATGCACTTAATTAAGGATATGCAGAAAGAATAAAAGAATTATAAACTAGATCTGAGTTACCTACTCAATATGATGTTGCTAGATCCATCCACTTCTGTTTGATGCTAAGTCGCTAGAATGCAAGGTGATACAAAAGCTCTTTTTCATTTGTATTAAAGAATATGTTCATGGTATTGGAATCTAGGAACTAGCTGTGGACTCTGCTAACTCTCTGAGATCTCTGCTACTGAAACAAACCCAGAAGTACCTCCTTCCTCTTGCAAAGTTATTATCAATGTTCTTAATGTCTTAAAATAACTTAAATGCTCTAACATAAAAAGACTTTTAAGACTAGCAATATAAGAATATACTTTAGTTTCATTAAATGTTCATTTCAGTTACTTACAATCTTAGAAATAATCATAAAATAATATAAACTTTTAATTACATTATCATATATAAGTGATTTGACTTGTAGATACTACTTTTTAAATTTAATATATTGAGCTCTACACTGACCTCTGCTCCCCTCCCTGTCTCTGCACTCCCCTTCAACCATGGTCCCAAGGTCCCCATGCCCCCAGTTTACTGATGAGATCTTGTCTTTTTCTACTTCTCATATAGTTTAGATCTATGTATGTCTCTCTTAGTGTCCTCATCGTTGTCTAGGTTCTCTGCGATTGTGATTTATTGGCTGGTTTTCTTTTATTTATGTCTAAAAATCACTTATGAGTGAGTATATATGATAATTGTCTGTCTGGATCTGAGTTACCTCATTCAAAATGATGTTTTCTAGCTCCATGCCTTTGCCTGCAAATTTCAAAATGTCATTATTTTTTCTGCTTTGTCGTATTCTGTTGTGTAAATGTAGCATATTTTCCTTATCCATTCCTCAATGGAGGGGCATTTAGGTTGTTTCCAGATTCTGAATATGAAAAACAATGCTGCAATAAACATAGTTGAGCACATTTCCTTGTGGCACATTTGAACATTCTTTGGATATATACCCAAAAGTGGTATCACTGGGTCTTGAGAAAGGTTGTTTCCTAATTTTCTGAGAAATCACCACACTGATATCCAAAGTGGTTATACCAGCTTGCCCTCCCACCAGCAATGCAGGAGTGTTCCCTTTACCGCACAACCTCTACAGCATAAGTTGTCATCAGTGTTTTTGATCTTAACCATCCTTACAGGAGTAATATGGAATCTCAGAGTTATTTTGATTTGCATGTCTCTGATGACTAGATGTTGAGCATTTCCTTAAGTGTCTTCAGGCATTTTAGGTACCTTTGTTGAGAATTCTCTGTTTAGGTCAGTGCCTCATTTTTTATTGGATTATTTGTTCTTTTGTTTAAAAATTTCTTGAGTTCTTCGTATATTTTAGAGATCTGCCCTCTGTCTTATGTGCGGTTGGTGAAGAGACAAAATGATAGAAACTGCGTTTTTAGTCATAATTCCTTTGTTACAAATATTTCCTAGTAGATAATGGTATTTCTAGTCAAAAATAGATTCATGAAGATATAGTTGTTCAGGTTCTATATAAATTAGTGGTATCTAAACCTAGATTCTACTTATTAAGTCTCTTTATTCAGGCAGTGATAGTGCAAGCCTTTATTCCCAGCACTCAGAGAGCAAGCCTAGCACATCTCTGAGTTTGAGGCCAATGTGGTCTACATAAGGAGTTCTGTTATAAACACATGTCCTTGAGGAAAAATTCCTAGGGTCATTTAGATGTCAAAGATTTGTTTGTGTATTGAGCTTTTGATCATAAATATTTGGCACACATCATGTCATGGAGAAAGCAGAAATAATGAATACAAATAAGAACTTGTCTCCAAAAGAATATATATTCTAGTGAAATGTTAGATAGTACATAAATTAATATATGCAATAGGTAGTGTGTACAAAGCTAACAACAACATAAAGCACAACATAAGATATAAAGAAGTCTGGGTGGAAGGATGCTATTATTTTATGTCTTTATAAAATGATTCATTGATAAGGTGAAATATTATGCAAATATTTGAGAAAAATCAGGCAGTGACAAAGATCAGGTGTAGTGCTTTGAATTTGCATATTGATTGATCTATTTGGTAAAAATAGTGTAGTGGAGGTGGAACACAAAGGATAGAGTTGGGTGTGTATTATCAAGGTACAATATGGACTTGTGGATTTTCAAAGAATGCAGTATAACAAATTGAAATAAGAATATAACTGAGAAAATATGAAGAATCCTTATCACATATTGGTGATTGCATTGGTGATTACAAAAATTCTAACTCTTATTATAAGTGAAGAGATTCATCTTTGTCTATTTTTAAAATATGAAATGGGGGGACTGATGAGATGGCTCAGAGGTTAAGTATACAGGTTTCTCTTCCAGATCTGCTGAGTTCCATTCCCAGCTCACAACCATTTGCCATGAGATATCTTTCCCTCTTTTGATCCTCAGGCATACATGCAGTTGGAACACTATTCTGATAAATACATTTTAAAAGAGAAAATTAAAGCTTACATGAAAAAAATAAAATGTAGAATGATAAAATCAGACTTGTGTTGTAAAGAGGCTCAGAATGTGATAAATGGATTTTCATAAGATATTTAGAGGAAATAAAACAAGATATATGAGAGTGTACATACTAGATGAATGAAGCTATAGTATCTGGAAGTAGAAAATACACATAAACAGATTGCAAGGTAATGCAGATATATGTTTATTAATATGTTTTGGAATTATTATTAGAAACATATATGAAGAAGTTGGGATAACCCCTGGGTTTATGAGCATTGCATTCAAAGCAGATTTTCACAAGTGTAGGTATGCACTTGAGAATTGTTAGCCTACAAAACACACATAATTACTAATGCTTAGAATGTGAAGTTATTGAGAGACTATGTTTTATCTTGGAGAATTAGAAGATCAAAAATCACAGAACATCAGATTGACAAATAAAATTGTGTATATATTAGAGGCCATGTCAGAGGAGCAGCTAGTGGCAATTGTACTTTGGGAGTTTGGCTTACCTGAATGCAAGGCACTAATTTGGGAATATCAGATAAGCAAGGCCCCGAGGTCTTCATCTCCAAAATGCCTCTCGCTACAGATGAGCTTTTACATTATTGCTGCTGCCATTTTTCTGTGATATTTGGCATGGTGTGAATGAGTGTGGGGGGATTCCCACTGCCTTTAATATAGTCTAAAATCCGATTCTACTGGGTATTTTAAAATATGAATCGTTATGAAGATGATTTTATCTGAAGCTGTACTGGTTAACTGAAATAATAATTTTATATAATAAGAGTATTAGTTTAAATAGAATTGTGATGATTAAAGGTTTTTAAATAAATGTAGGAAATGATTATGCTAGAGGTTAATTTAGTGTAATATAAATATTTAGTGTATATTGTATATATTATATATGTGTAATATATATATATATATACACACATAGGAAATAATATTGTCCCTATACCTGATAAGACAGGGAGTGCAGAGGATAGAAAATAGCAGCAAGGAAGTATCATGTAGTTAGGACTTATAAGCTTATCTTGAAGAGTAATATTAAGTGCAGTTTAGGTTGATGATTAAGGAAAACAGTCAAATCCAAGGAGTCTCAAGTTCTTTTTAATACTGGGAAATGTGGTAATGGGTTTCAGTATGCATTATAGCTAAAACAAAGCTTTAAACAATAGACTTTATGTATCTACATAGAAAATACTTGGATGGCTAGTTGAAATAATTTGACTGGACTTCAAAATATGAAAAATGAAGCTGTTTATCTCTTTCCTCGCAATGATAAAACTACTGTCTATGTAAATATTCATAGCTGAAAGTCTCCTGATCTGTGAGAATTCTAAAAGACAAATATTTAACTGTATGTGGGTTCTTGGCAATAAGTTGTTCTTCACCTGTAACACGTAAAATATTTAATCCTATAAGGGATATGGAAAACATGCTGTTTTTCACTTGCATTCATTTTAATCATTTACTTGAGAAACAGAATGTAAGCACCTTGTAATTTCTTCTTGAAAGATTATGTTGAAGTAAATAAGCTGTAAAAAATAAAAAGTCAAAAGGAAGATGTCAGGAAGTAGTGAGGAGGAAGTCATCAGTAAAGAAGGAAACATCAGGGTAGGAGAACAGAAGAGAAAATGAATAGAGTAGAACAAGTAACAGAGAAAAGAAAAAGAAAAAGGTTTTATCCCTCAGAAAAGAAGTCTGTGTGTTTTTCTCAACAAATCTGTTTCTCATTCCCCTTTATTCTGAAATGCTGAAGGCTAGATCCTCTACGCATATATTTAGAAAGTGTATACTGAAATTTGTCCTTTTTTCTTGTTATAGGCATGTTCAATGATTAGTTAAAATGTTAATATATATTATAAAACAATTACCACAGTCAAGCTAAATAATCTACCCAGCATCTCACATTTTGTGGGAGAGAACTTTTAGTCTATTTTGCCCAGATTTAGAGCACAGTGTGCTATGCACCAGGCTGAAGAAATTATTTTTCCCTAATAAAAGACATAATGTTTCCATTGACTACTTTTTGCCTACTTACCTCTCTTTCTTTATTACTTCTGAAAAATATATGTTGGACCTTCTCAGATTCTATAAGTGAGGTCATTTTGTTATTTATCTTACTGTTTATGGGTTTTTGCATTCATGTCATAAAGTCTTCCAAGTTCCTTTGTGCTGAGGAAAATTACAAGATTTAATTCTTTATTAAAGATAAATAATGTGAATGTCTTAATATATAGTATATATAAACATGTATTTATATTTGCATATTTATTGTTTATGTAACATATGCTCATATAAATACATGCATGGATATATAATGTTAGCTATTTTCTTTCATTGTATGAGTCTATCATATAAGAATCATTCTTTCTACAACCAATTAATATTTGTATTTTGAAAGAATATTAATATTCCCAACTGTTTTTCTAAATTTCTGGATATGGTTATATTTTGAAAAATCTTTGATCAATCAAGTTGACCTAAGTTGATTATATAGAAAACTTTATCTAAACAAAGAAGAGCATTATTCTTCTAGATGGCAAATAAAACATCCACAGATTATAAGAAATTGTGGATCATTGTTACAATACAATACTTGACAAAACCACCTAAGAAAAGAAGTGCGTGATTTGACTCACAGTTTGAAGATACAGTTTGCCCTGGAAGGGAAGTTATTATGTAAAAGGAACATTAAGAAACTGGTCACATTGTACCCACAGTCAGACAATACAGAGTGACAAATATTGATGTTCAGATCACTTTTTGTGCTTTTGTCCAGTCTTGAACAACAGGTGACCAAAAAGTACCCCCTTAATTTATGGTGAGTTATTTTACCTCAATACATCTAACCTGACAATCTTTCCAGTTATACCCAAACATCTATTTCTATAGTGATTCTAATTCATTCAAATTGAGAATAAAGACTAACAATCAAGGCTACAAAATTTCAAATTTATTATTATAGAATGCATTGAAAATATATCCCTAAATTACATAAAAATACAGCCCTATAATGAAAAACATATCTGAAAAATTCTCTGGATGTCCCAAGAGAGATAGAAATTCTGCATTGTATATTTAATATACTCTGAGTATAAATATGAATGGAAGTTTAAAACTATTTTATCTAACTTTTTTGCAGGGATGGTTCAAGACAGGGTTTCTCTGTAGCTTTGGAGCCTTTCCTGGAACTAGCTCTTGTAGACCAGGCGGGCCTCAACACTATTTTAAACTAAAGCTACTTTTAAACTAAGAAAATTCAAAATTAGAGTAAATTAACTAATTAATAAAAGATAAATGGTCCATGAATGTTGTATTTAAATATATTTGTGCATATATGCTAATATATACAGATATAATAATAAAAATATTAATAATAAAGAGGTATAAAACTTGAGAGTGAGGGGACTGGATGGAGTTCAAAGGAGGGTAACTGAGAGAAGATAGAGTAAGGGAAGAGAAGAGGGTGAAGTGATGTAATGGTACTTCAATAAAAAACATATTTAAAACAGAGAAAAAGCATATGAAATCAATGAGTGTCAGTGTTTAGATAGTGTATGACTTATAAAGAAAGATTTATAGATCCTTTGGAGGGGTGAGTGTGTTCCTGACCAGCTGGCAGAAGCCATGGAATGGGAGCACAAACATTCCTCAACCCCCTAAACTCTCTGGTCATTCTGCAGGGGCTTCCCTCCCTGGCTACTATCTCTCTGTTCCTATCACATCCCAGCTTGCACCCAGGCTCCCCTTTCCTTCTTAGGGGCCATAAGTTCCCCCAGCTCAGCCTGTTTTGGGGCTGGGACAACTATGGAGAAGTTCTTTTGTTTCACTAAGCCTGCAGGAAGCAAGCTAGCCCTTTTGTCTGTGAGGTCACTGGACAGCAAGGAGCCTGGATCTTGTACCAGAAGATCCATCAGAGAACATTTGAATGAAGAGATGAGCAGGTGCCAATGCAAGAATTACTCCAACAATCTGAAAAACAACATGATAACAC
>LOJH01054921.1:0-11951 GCA_001685095.1 Ellobius talpinus | reverse complement strand
AACTGGGTGGACAGGGAGCCAGTCAACCCTTGACAGAATGTGTAGAATTTTCTAGCAAGGTTGTTAGTCTGCCTTCAGTGGGCCCTGAGGATACAGTAATAAAAACAGAAGAGAGAAACAGATCTTGAACAGTGCAGTACTGATTGGACAGTTGCTCTTGGTGCTGTTGAAGGAGGGTAGAGGGCTGTCGAGCTTCCAGCAGGGGATCTGTGCAGTCAGGACTAGAGGAAGCCATCAACTGGTAAGAGTCATCAGCTGCTACTGAATTCACAGTGATTTTGTCAATAAACAGTTGTTTTGTATGGTGTCTGACTCGAGGATTACTGGTCAGGCAGCTCCTCACTTCCTTTTGGGGACCCAAGCTCCTCTTGTCCTTGGTTGTTCCTTGCCTACAGCTACAAGTGTAAAGGGACTGTGGTACATCAGTGTGTAAACTCAGCACCAACGGGGCATATACCCTTGACTTTGATTAGTCACACAGTCTCACCAGATTGAAGTGGGGCTGGGGAAGGAATGTCTGGAGATATTGCTGTAGCCTCAGATCTGCCAGACATTGGTAGTCAACCATACAGCTCTTCTACAGCCTCTCCAAGGATGTGAGATTCACATTAATGTGTGAGCATCTTTTCTATCTCTGTAGACAATAACTTCCTCATATTCCCAAAGGATGTTCTGTGAGCCACTTATTGCCATTGAGGGGAACTATTTTCTTTTATGAATACAAGTCATATTGAGAAGTGAACTTTATGTTAGTTTTAGAAAACAAGGAGATAGAAACTGATCTATATAGAGAAAGTGATTTCATTTGTAGCCTGTAGCAAGTTGACAGTTTCTCAAGGTGACACTTCACTTACCTGTAAAATGGGCATTATATGTCTTGAGAACTGTCCTGAGTTATGGAAGGTGGTAGAAGCTCTTCTAGTTACAGTGTTACTGGCATATGATGTCAAATCTCCAGTGTTTATCTTGGTCATGGGTACCCAGTGGATACCACTTTTCTTTGATCCACTGAGTTTAGTTGTTAGAGTTGCTTCCATGAGCATGGGTAGCTCTGAGTGGCTACAACCATGGAGGAGAATGCCACCTTTCCCCATCCCCCATCAACTGCTGGTAGCTGCTAGGCCAGGGTGGGACTTTATGGCCACCTCCTTTATCTATGATGGACTATCAGAGGGCCCAGTCTTGTGCCCTTCAGCCACTGTAGAAGGGGACATCTCTGTGTGAGGTTGAGAGCAGCACTAATCTATGAGTATAAACGTAAGTATTTAGAAGGCAGCTTAACAATGTGCATTTAGCCAAACAACAGTAGTAGGTTCCCTCTGTGGCCTACGGCATTCTAAGTCATAGGATTTTGATTCAGCTTACAGTACCAGGTGTGTATTCCTTTCTGTGATTTAAGTAGGCCTGAAATCCGATCAGAATGTAGTTGGTTACCCTACAAATAGCCATGCCACTGCTGCCCAGAAGGTCTGTATTGTAGTCTCCAGCATTCACACAGCTCGATACAACCACTGATGAATGTTCTCCCCCAGCAGCCTGGACAGCACCGTCTGACACCACGTAACACTAGCATCCAGGGGGAGCTGCCCTCTTAGACCCGCGTTGATTTCTCTGTGTCCAACAGTCTAAGTGTGCAGACTCTCCAGAAATAGGCCTACGCTGACGGCCTAATTCTGGTGGGCAGCAAAAGGACAGTGGCAGTAGACTACGTTGTTTTGGAGAAAGTTTTGGGACTTCTCTGGGCAACAAGTTGGAGGGAGATGTCCCATTCTTGATGATGGAATTTTGTTTAAAGACAGATGACTTCTGGGAGCAGCATTACCCACCCCATACGGATTCTTCATTCCTAGCTTTTTTTAAAAATGGGGGATTTTTAGTTTATTTATGAAGCCATGGTTTTCATATGGACTTTTTTCATGCATCTTTTGCTTTTCTTGTTCACCCCATGCCCCATCCTCCCTGCCCCATCCCTGTTTAAACCTTGTCAGCGAATCGTAGCTCCCTCCTCTACTTCCATGTCCCATTTGTTTCACCATCTCACCCACTTGGGCCTTCTGCAACCTCCTGCCATGTTGTTTCCTGAACTTTCCAGACACTGCTGCAACAGAGACACAGACATTAGCTCAAAAGCTGCAGCTGGGACCCTCATGTGAGAGAAGACGTGAAGATTGTCTTCGTAGGCCCTAGTCACTTCACTCGGTAGAATGTTCTCCAGTTCCAGGCATCTTCCTGTATGTTTCATAGTTCTATTTTTTTAAAACTGGAATAAAATTCCATAGTATAAATCAGTGTTTCTCAACCTGTGGGTTGCACCCCCTTTTGGAATGAGCCTTTCACAGTTGTTGTTTTGTTTTTTCTTGTTTGTTTTCTTGAGACAGGGTTTCTTAGTAACTATGGAGCCAGTCCTCAAACTCACAGAGATCTGCCTGCCTCTGCCTCCTGAGTGCACACCACCGCCCGGCCACAGGGTTTTCTTTTTCTAATTCTGTTTTTAAGACCAACAAAAAATACAGATGTTTACATTATGATTCTTTGTTTTTTGACAGGGTTTCTCTGTGTATCCCTGGCTGTCCTGGAACTCACTTTGTAGCCCGAACTCCAAGATTGTCCAGCCTCTGTCTCCTAAGTGCTGGGGTTAAAGATGTGCACGGCCACCACCCACCTAATTCTTAACAGTAGCAAAATTAGTTATGAAGTAGAAAGAAAATAATTTTAAGGTTGCGGGTCACCAGCACATGAGGAACTGCATTAAAGGGGCAGCACATTGGGAAGTTTGAGATCACTGGTATAAGTGGACTATATTTTCATCCACCCAGCAGAGATAGATATCTAGGCTGGCTCCATTTCCTGGCTATTATGCAAAGACAGCGATGAACACAATTGCTTCCTGAACTCCTGTTTTCATTATCTCACTACTGTTCATAACACGCTTCCAAGGGGGCGTCCTCCTCTTTTGGTCTTGAAAAACTGAGGCCCAGAGACACTGAGGAAGTGCGCTTAATCATAGAGTTGGTCACCTGAAAAGCTGAATCTGAGCAGGACTGCTCAGCCTAAAAATCAGCTCTTCCCTCAATGCCTCACCACCCTGGCCTTTTATTTCTTTAGATGTTTTCCTCCTTCCTTAGTAGCAGTTCAGGCTCCATAAGAATACAGAAGGCTGTGGTGGACGAGCTGGGATCGTTACACATGCGTTACACATGCTGCCACAGTGGGTGATTGCACAGTGCATGGAGGAGACATGTAGGATCCACATGTATAACCCTCCTTGAAAAATGACCCTGGCGAATGACTGTTGACATTCTCAGCACCGTTTTCTTATCCAGCCTGTGACACATGGGTGGTCGTCGTTTCAATTTCACTTCCTAACCATTTCTCATTTCAATTCTGAAATTTTTAGGCAAATATTCCGTGTCTTGGACCTCATGAGAATGGACATGACGAATTTTGTCATTAGGACAGTTAGACCTCACATCCAGAATCATTTGGTGGAATATGAGAGGAACAAATTCCAGGAAATTTTAGAAGGAACTCCAGGTATGTATAATACAATGTGTGTTCATGTCAGAATTGGGTCAAAGTATGATATTGTAACTCTTGCCTGTTTGAGTTGTATTAATGTTAAAATGTTTTAAGCCTCTTAAAAGTTGACATCACAGACTGCTAGTTGTTGTTTGTGTGTGTCCTGGAAGCTGTGCTGCACTTCTTACTTTCCCGTTGACTTACTGGGAAAGGTTTATTGAGACTCTGCTGTGTCCTACTGGGAAAGTGCGATGGTATGGTGATAGACAGAACAGAATGAAGTTGTAGTCTCCAGGGAGCTGATCGTCTCGTAGGCATAACAAACAAGCATAGTCTGTCACATGTATCATTAGGGAGCAGGCGGTAGCATGACGGTAGTGAGGGCAGACAGCGTTTGTAAGAAAGGAGCAAGGCTTCTTTAGTAACCTTTGAGCAGATTCTGTGGAGAACTATGGGCGAGGCATGCCCAGGTGTAGGGAAAAGGGAGCTGCCAGGACAGAGACCCTGAGGCAGAGGCTGGCTTTGATGTTTGTTGTGTACAAGGCAGATGTGACTGAGGGAAAGTTGGCAAGGGAAGGAGGGATGGGCAATGGGCTGAGAGGGAAATAAGGCAGATTGTGTCAGATTGAAAGCATTCCAGTTTTAATGAGGAGCCCAGTCTCGTGCTGGGAAGCAGCACGTGATTCTGACTTTTAAAGCGTGGTTCCTGCACGTGAGCAGTGAGGACACAGCTCTCAGTCGCATGTCCAGTGCTTCTCAGACAAGAATGGCGGTGGCTTGTCCAGATAGTAGAGATAGAGGAAGTGAGGTCAGATTCTGAGCGTAATTTGAAAATGGAGAATGCCTGGTGAAGGTTGGATGAGGGGGGATGGAGGCACTGAGGATGACTCAGTAAGATATCTAGATGAAGCACTGGGTTAGTAGTGGGAGAGGGGAAACTTGGGGAAAGAAGGGTGGGTTTTAGATACATAAACTTGAAGATCTAGTTTGACATTAGTGTAGAGATGCCAGGTAGGCATTAGGTGTGAGGGTTCGATGTTGGGAACTGTGGATAAACACTGGGGTTCATCAGCATATTTATACTGTGTACAGCTATAAAAGCAGATTACTGGAAAAGGAGCTTAGCACATTCTAACCAATTTTCTTACTTACAGTAATATTACAAGTATATGAAGTTGCCTCCCACTTTCTAAATGAAGAAATTGAAGCATAAAGAGGTTAAATCACTTGCTTCTATAACACAGCTTATAAAGTATGGAACTGGACTCACCCAGGCAGACTCACAAGTCTGAGCCCTTATCTTTCTTACATGGGATAAGATGTCCTTAGGGATTAAGTGTGGCTGTCGAGGGGTCTGGCCTGGGACGGTTTAGCGTCTAGAAGTAATGTAAAGAGGATCAACAATGGAGACTATGGGAATAGCCAGGGAGGTAGTGCATCCTGCAGTGTAACAGGAGAAGCTGAGTGGATGCCACAGGACCTTTGAACTAGTCAAGAGATGAAGGCTGAGACTTGACCCCTGGATTTGACTAATGAGGATTATTGATAACTTTGATGGGTGCCATTTCAGTAGGTTTATGACTGGAGAGGGGACAGAGAACGATTGAGTAGATAGTACCTCCATCAATCAAGTGCCCAGTGAGGCAGGTCCTGTCACCCTGTCCTCTTCCAGTGGAGGGCTGGAAGTGCCATGGCAGCTAGCAGGTGGCTCTGGTGATGGGGATTTTATTGCGGTGATCTAAGGCTGTTGGGTAGCCTAGCTTCTCTCTGGTCCACCCCTGACAGCCTGAGCTTCTCCATCATAATGATAGCACATAGCATTATGTAAACAGGACACAGCGGATGCTGATTTTAAATGGGCCCTTACACACGGGAGCACATCCAGGGGAGCACATAGATCATGGGAGCCACTTGAGGAATGGTCATAAATGTAGGCATGTTCTTCTGGGTAACAAGCTTATAATACCACATTTCCCTTCTATAGCAATTTAGAGACTTTTTAAAGGTCTGTAGGGCAAATTAAAACCTTTACAAGGAAATAGTAGATGGGGGACTAGATCTTCCCAATAATTGGAGCTGTTTGAATTTTGGGATAGGCCTCTCTCTGTTGCTAGTTACTATTACCTTTGTCAAACTCTTTCACTGATTAGTTCATTCAGGTCTAACTGAAATCCTAAGAGGCTGGCAATGTCGTCGCCCTCTGTTTACATATGAGGAAACTGAGGTTAAGTTACAGGCCTAGATGATGTCAGTAGTATAGAGCCTGGATACCCAGATGTTTTCTGCCTGAGAACACATGCTGTTTTTTCTTTTTTCTTTTGGTTTTTTGGAGACAGGGTTTCTCTGTGTAGCCCTGACTGACCTAGAACTTGCTCTGTAGACCAGGCTGGCCTCAAACTCAGAGATCCCCCTGCCTCTGCCTCCAGTGTGCTGGGATTAAAGGCCACCGTGTCCAGCAAGCATGTGACTTTTAACACTTGGAACCTTGCTTGTCCTGGAACAAGATTGTGACTCTCAGTGGGGCACATTGCAGAGGGTTCTATGGCATCAGATGGTGGATGGGACTAGATAATCACTAAAGACTCTTTAGTAATAAAAGTTCTGTGATTTCAAGGACTCTATTTTAGCTCCAGTGGGAAAGGGATTGTTGTTCTCAGCAACAGCCTCCTGAGGCTCAGTAGTAGGATCATGTGTACCTATGTGTGTGTACATACTTGTTCAAATGCAGTCATGTCTTCAATCTGGACAGTTGTGATCTTGGACAAATTCCTTAATAGTTGAATCTAGCTTTATTTATCTGAAATTATTTGCTTCTTAAAATTTAGGTGGCTTATTTTTCACCTCTGATTGACTTGGCTCTTTCCCACAGATTTAAGAATACAGCAAAGCCAGCTATGCTTAGAGTTCATATTTGCTCAGCTAGAAAAATCAAGAATGCAGGAAGCCGAGTATATGTCAGCTGTTAATTATATCCAGTCACTCTGCCAAAAATTGGTCTCTGCCCTAATATCAAAATAAGAGTCTCACAAAACAAAACGAAAAAAAAAACAAAACAAAACCAAAACAAAACAAAAAAACCAAACCACTAGGAACTGGGCATTGTTGGCATACACATTTAATTCTAGCACTCAGGAGGCAGAGGCAGGATTTCTGTGATCTACAGAGAGAGTTCCAGGACAGTCAGGGTTACACAGAGAAACCCTATCTTGAAAAACAAAATAAAACAACAACAACAACAACAACAAACCAAAAGAGATTCTCACATGCAGTATTAACATAGGACACAAGTCTTACTGGAGTTTATATATGACGTGTGTCTGTATGTACGTATACATGTGCATGTGCCTTAGCAGATACATGATGGTTAGAGGAACACTTGCAGGATTCAGTTCTCTCCTTCTACCACGTGGATCCCAGGGATGGAACTTCCGTCATAAGGCTTGGCAGTAGATGACTTTACCTGCTGTATGTTATTTTTATATATTTATAACTGTGCTTTGTATCTTAGGATATGGCACAGCCATTTTTCGGTGGCCCTAGATAGGGTATGGGAGTAATCCTACAAGCCTTTCAAACTTTTTGCATTTAAGTGGTCCTCAAGACCCATGGACACTACCGCTAAAAATAGTATTTCTCCTTTCCCATGATTCCTGTCTATTTTCAGTGCCTGTGTCCATCCATGCTCTTGACTGGACTCCAGCAGTCTGCTGTCCTCACGTTTATGCGGCCTTCCTCTCAGTGACCTTCTAACACATCTGTCTGATTACATCAGTTCCATGTTGAAGGAGTTATACAGAAAGCCCTCATTTCCCATAGCTGATATTTGTAACCTGAATCTAAGAATGAAAATTGTTTAGGGATATGGGAACATAATCATGCACACGTATCTTGGCAAAAAATACAGCTCTAATCACTCAGATAGTTTTAGCACCCTGGAGGGGTTAATGCATTGAGTCCAAACTCAAGGTCGTCTGTGAGCAAGTGGGGCAAGCTGGTTTCCAGCTGCCAAAGCAATGCCATTAGGAATTGTTCTTTCTACTCTAGCTCCGTTAAGGATCAGCCATGCATATGTGATGTGCCATATGCTGCCTTTGGAAGGTCTTTGTGTAGGTGTTCTCCTTGCTAGCATGCCAGGTAGCTGTTGCTCCTCTCTGCCTTGAGGTGTCACGTGGCAGGTCTTTCTCATGAGCATCCTTGAATAACCCCTGTTCTCTCCTGCTCCTCCAGCATTCGCTGTTAGAAGCAGTAGTTACTCACAGGTCTGTCTCTCCATATGGACTTAGGGGCCTGGCTGTGTATTTTCATTCATGCCTGGGACCTGTGTGAATCTGTCATGTGAATATGTAAACAAAAGGACTGATCTGCTAAAGAATAACTTTTTTTATTGTTATTATTTTTTTGCCCTTAGATGCCCTCAGTCAAACTATGGAATGGCTGAAAGAGTCTATAGATGAAGAATTCCTTTCTGAGACTGCCGTAGCTCCTGGAACTGAACAGAGTTCCCCGCCAAGCCTAAGTCCTCTATTGGTGCTAAATAATTGTTACTTGAAACTGCTTCGGTGGGATTACCAGACGAAGGTCTTGCCAGAGGTGAGTGGCTCTCTCCTGCACAGGTATCGAGCGTTCAGTTCCTGAGTTGTGACTCTGAATCAGAGAGCCCGTCTGTCGCACATGGCATGGTAACTAAAGCCAGACAAAAATGAGGACGTAGAAACGATGCTGTGTATTTCACATTTTCATGGCATTGTGCTTCCCTCTCTGTTTTCACGTTAAATATGCTAGACACTCGTGACAGATGGAACACGACTTCAGGAACTGACAGAGAAGCTGAATCAGTTGAAAATGATTGCCTGCTTGTCCCTAATTACCAACAACATGGTGGGTGCTGTCACAGACGGCCTGCCCGAGCTCGCCAACAGGTTGAAAAGAATTTCAGCTGTTCTACTCGAAGGCATGAATAAAGAGTAAGTTCTTTATGTGTGTCTGTTCCGTCACACAGAAAGCTTCTACACGTATCTCCCAAAGCAGGCAATAACCTTGGCCATGAGGACACAGCAGGCACTGCTGGCTTCCAGGCTTCTCAGAAGTTCTCAGTGTCCTTTCCCAGGAAGGCAGACTGTCTTCCATGACACGTGCCAGGATAAGTGCCGTGTTCCCCTTTCAGCCGTGTGCACAAGGCTGTTGTGGGTCAGTGCTTTGGAGGCTGTACAGGCGAACAGAGAAATGGGTTCTGGGTGCTTGCTTGCCAGCCAGGCTCCAGACTAGCTAGCTCCAGGTGAAGTGAGAAACCCTGTCTGCAGAAGTAAAGTGGAGAGCCGTGGAGGGAGACACCTGAAGCTGATCTCTGGCCTTGACATGAGCACACGTGACTGAGCATACTCACCCACTCCATGTGCACATAAGAAGGATAATAATAATTTTTTTTCTACTTTGGAACTGTGAAAATAAAAGGAGATTCCTATGAGAGTCTTTGCCTAGGTATCTGGCACACAGCATGTACTCAGTGAATGTTAGTTATTAATAACTGCTTAGGTGTTCAGTCGTCCTCCTTATGGCTTTATTTCTGTTTACCGGTTGTTTCATATATGTGGAAACATTCCTTTATAGGAAATGAGTACATTCACTGCTCACATACTCACCTTGTAGATGGAGTGACAGCGTCTGTAATATAAAACAAGTAGATGTCATTTGCATATGGTTTGGTGATATGTCACAAAACAGGCAAGGTTTTGCTTTTATTGTGAATAAGAAGTGACTTACATTACAATTTAATTTTTCCTTTAGCCTAAGAACTTAGTGACTAAAAGCAAGAGAAAGCTGCCCTATAGTGTACTAAACATCAGAAGGAAAAGATTCTATCCAAACAACTGCCCTTGGCTTACAGAGCCGGGAGGGTTCGGTGTGGGTCGGCAGCAGATCAGCTAAGGCGGAGCAGTGGTGGTGACAACCGCTCCCATGCTCTTCCCACTCAGCGCCTCTGTTCACTTGCCTTTACTGCTCAGAGCTAAGTCAGACATCCAGCAAGACCCATGCAAGAGCCCAGTTTGAACCAAGGTCTTTACCACATCAGACTTAAGTCCCAATTTACTCCATTATGCTACCTCCTATCAGCAGGCCGCCTCTCATTCTTTAGTTCCTAGTTTTCATAGATAAGAACCCTTCTATGTAATGATTTATCATTTTCAATTATTCTTTAGTAGTGCATATCTAAAAACACCCTTACTAATTCCTTCTTTCCTTCTTGATTCAATGCCCTACTCCTTAATTACTGTTTAATGTCTAGACTGTGCATTTGGGATTATTTGTTAGCTACTAACTGCCTTTGTTCATGATCAGTCTAGAATGTCAGTTAATTTGGCCTCTCAATATCTCTGATTTTGACTGCTCTTATAGATTTACTGCTATAGTTATAGAAAAATTATGTTTTTCTGCTCAACTTTATACGCTCTTTAAAAATATCTGTGAGATGGTTAAAAGCACTTGGCTTCTCTTCTAGATGACTTGGGTTTAGTTGCCAGCACCAACATGGAAGCTTACAACTGTCTATAACTCCAGTTCCAGAGGATCTGATGACCTCTTCTGGCCTCCACAGGCACTAGGCACACATACCGTGCACATATGTGCATATAGGTGAAACATTCATATATGTAAGATAAATCTTTCAAATGTGTATGAATGAATTCACTCCTACCAGTGGGTTTGAGAAGCAAATGAATATTTTCTGTCCCCTTGACTAACCCTGTGGAAATGGGTTTTACAGGCACCTTTGCTTTCCTGTCAGACACGGGTGCACAGGTGCATGGTTCTCAGCACTTAAAAATCTACAGTGTGAGAGCACCGGTAGCTGGGAGAGGCGCTATTGTCTGTCTGTTCTAATAAAAGCAGTTACCGCTGCTGTGAGAGAGAATTGGCACCTGCAGCAGCATATTTGAAAACAAAACGAAAAGATGCCTGAAGACCTGGCCTGATGCACTTTGCTCTGTGTTTTCTAGGACCTTTAACTTGAAGGAAGCCCTGGATTCTATTGGTGTTCAGACTTGTGCTGAAGTTAATAAGGCCCTGGAAGAGAGAGGCTCACCCACTTTAAATGCTGAGGTTCAAGCTAATCTCATTGGTCAATTTTCAAGCCTCGAAAAGAAGGACAATCCTATCTGTACCTTGATGGGTGAGTCCTCTTTATTTTTAAACAGTTTCTGCTTCGGTTTGAATCTGCTTTGACTCGCTGCATCGGACGAGGCTTAAGTGTCAGTCATATATTCTACATTATTACATATTAGTACACAGTACTACACACAGTTCATCACTGAAAGCAGCAAGGGCAGGAACTCACACAGGGCAGAAACCTAGAGGCAGGGGCTGATGCAGAGGCCGTGGAGGGGAGCTGCTTACTGGTTTGCTTACCTGGCTTGCTCAACTTGCTTATTTTTAGACCTCAGGACCACTAGCACAGGGGTGGCTCCACCCACAATGGTGTAGGCCCTCTCTCATTGATCACTAATTAAGAAAACACTCAGCAGGCTTGCCTCCAGCCTGATCTTATAGAAGCATTTTCTCAATTGAGGCTCCCTCCCCTCTGATGACTTTACTAAGCTGACATAAACTAGTCAACAAAGATACTTAGCTTTTACTTTTGAAGGACAAATAAAGTATAAAGAAAAATTGATGTTTTTGTAGGCCTTGCTTCTCTGTTCAGAGCCTACCCTAACTACCCAGCCAGTGGTCTTTATGTAGACAGTATGGTGATGTGGAAATCCTGGGTGAATATGCAGCTCAAATTTGCTCTCGGTATACTCACAGAGGCCGATGGTTCTGCCATGAGCACACCTGAGAGAACTGAGGTCCCCTGGGAGGCATCACGGATGGGCTCTCATTGTGTTTGCTGGTCAAGCAGACAACTTCTCAGTGTCAGGCTGGGCTGGAGAGTTGGCAGTATGGACCATGCACCAGGACTCCTGCAGCTGAGAGGGTCAGGGATGGGGCTGGCTGCTTTGGGTTTTCTGCTCCATTCTCAGCACTGCTCCTGTGGACTGGAAGCCTACATGCTAAGGGGGCTTTACTCTGCCATCATCCTTCCATGGTTAAGTGCAGGAGACGGCGCTTTTGTGTCCCAGACACCCAGACCCGAATAATCACACAGAAACTTTATCAATTCCAACACTGTTTGGCCAATGGTTCATGCATATTTCTAGCTAGCTCTTATATCTTAAATTAACCCATTTCTATTAATCTGTGTATCACCACACGGCTGTGGCCTATTGGTCAAGTTCTGGCATCCTTCTCCTTTGGCAGATACATGGTGTCTCCTTGACTCTGCCTTCTCTCTCTCTATCTTTTCCAGCCTGGCTATATTCTGCCCTTCCATAGGCCAAAGAAGCTTGTTTATTAACCAATGGTAATAAAACACATTCACAGCATACAGAGGGGAATCCCAC